>PVJO010002798.1:0-135687 GCA_004026905.1 Hystrix cristata | reverse complement strand
ATGTCAGTACATTAATTAAATGACAGGACAGAAAGGACAAAAGCCAGCACTATAAGGATGAACGACGGTCAGAGTTAATCACTGGCAACTCTTTAAAGAGCTGACTTTGTTAGAAATAAAAACTGAAGTAAAAGCATACATTCACCATAGCATTAAAGACAAATATAGGGGGTTGGGGATTTAGCTCAGTGGTTAGAGTGCTTGCCTAGCAAGTGCAAGGCCCTGAGTTCGAGCCCCAGCACCAAAAAAAAAGAAAAAAAAATATATAGATAAATTTCATAAAACATATGGGAGACTTATGCAATAAAAACTTCAAAAACACTGCTAAGATAAACAGTAATATACCAGGTAAACTATAAGACTCAATATTGTTATCAATCCCCCCAAATTGATCTGTAGCTCTAATCCCTACCAAAATCCTAACACCTTAAAACAAAAATAAAAATAAGCTTCTTAAAAACTTATGAAAGTACTGGTGGGCTGGGGATTTAGCTCAGTGGTTAGAGTGCTTGCCTTGCAAGCACAAGGCCCTGAGTTCAATCCCCGGCACCACCAAAAAAAAACAAAAACAAAAACAAAAAAAAAACCAAAAAACTTATGAAAGTACTGACATACAGAATGAATCTATGTATTTATTTATGATTGACTGATGATAATGGGGACCAAACCCTAGGCCTCAGGCTTAGGATATGCAAGGTAAGCATTTTACCACTGAGCAAGCTACAATCCCAGAAATGATTTTAAATTTTATATGGAAATATGAAAGACCTCAAATACAAACATTTTATGTACGAAGTTGGGAGACTTATAAGTTTAAGACAGACAAAGAGAAAGGCAAAGGAGAGAGAGGAGAGGGCCTAAAACTACCAGAACAATGTGATACAGACACGTGACTTTCTAGTATTAAGACTACCTTTCCTATCTTTCTTAAAAAGTAATTAGACATGTGAATAAATTCTCGTCAATGAAAGAGGCAGGAAAAATAAATGCTACTTCTATGAATATCCTCAAAAGAAGGAGGTAGGCAGCGGGACTCTTTTTTGCTAGGTGAAATATGGAAGTGATGGCTAGATCCTGAGGAGGTATTTTAGATCGTGGACAAGAATCCCAAAGATTGTGAAGATAGTAGAACCATTTTTCAGTCACAGGACTAACCAATCACTCCGGAATTGCCTTCTTCTACATTTTACTATATGAGACAGAAAGAACGACTATGTTTAATCCATGGGGGTTTTTCACAGACAAACATAATCCTAATAAAGTAGTTCTAAGACAGAAATAACCTCTTTCTTGTCTCCTCTTCCCCAAGAGAAACATTAACAAAGGCTGGATAGTCAAAAGTGATTGCAAGTGACACTAACTGTAAAATCTCTTCTGCTTCTTCATTTGTTAAAACTTATTTTCTGACTCAGATTTCCTCCTCCCCAACTTTTCCCATGTCTTTGTTTTCTTTTACCCTTGACTCTCTAACCCTAACCCATTAACATTAAGTAAAAGCAATACCTAATGCACACTAAGTTGTAGACCACAGAGAAGGCATTCACAAAGCAAAACAATCTTAAGGTTTCTAAAATTCAGAATTCATTAAAGAAAGAACTTACAACACATATGGTAGTAAGCTGGGATGATAAGGAGGTGGTGGTATTGGCTGCTGGGATCGATATCTACTACGTCCTGTGAGCCTCCGAGGCATAAATGGAGGATAAGGCTGTAGATAGAAACATGTTAACGGAATTTAAGATCATTTTACATTTATAATTAATCTGTCAATAAAGCCTCTTGGTTTTTAAAAACTTAGCTGTTTATTGTTCAAGTGGTACTTAATAGTTCTTAAATGTTAATCTAGATGCAGCAGTTTAAAACATAGTTTTCCAACTGAACACTTTCAGAGAATACATTTAAAATTCTGAGTATGTTCAGAGTTATAGTGAAACAACTTGGAACAAATAAACTGTCAAAGTTATAAATATAACAACACATAAAAACTTACTACTCCAAAAGACACCTCCTGATGCAAAGGATCATGTGTCAAGAACTGCAAAGGAGCTGATGGAGGTAATGTTGGGGGATGAGCTGATGGGGGATAAGTAAAACTTCCTACTTGAAGATGTTCTCCTAGGAGTTCCACTTCATTTTCTATCCTCTGCAGAGGCTGTGGAGGAGGGGGGAAATAAATGAATAAATACACACATACACACATATATATTTCCAGTGTTTAAATCAATTCTGCTGTATTAACAATCAAAAATTAAGAATCCAAAAACGTATCTTTAAGCCCATGCATCTCTTCATATTTACATCAATCCAAAATTCACACAAGTGGGTGGGCATAAGCTATGGTGAACTCTTTCTACCTTTAACTTTAGTAAATTAAGTCTCTGAAACATGTTATTAAGCATTAAGATTATCCATTATAGAATACATTGTTATTTAAACTTCCTTTCAATATGAGAGAGAAAAATATCATATAGTGAGCCAATTATATGAAAGTTAAGTTACTTTTACACTCATGGCATCCCAATCCAAAGATACTCCGACACTCAACCCCCTACAGCTGAAATAGAACAGTGTGTATTTATAAATCAGAAACATGGCTAAATAGGATGATACAGTGGCATTATGCTGACAGAATCTTGAAACTGTCACTAATCAGCTATGTGAATTTCAGATAAATTAAGCTTAACACAATATTTTCATTTATAAAACTGATACATTAGCCTACTTCGAAAATGTATTGTAAACAGTCCATGAAGTCCATAGTGTTATGTGTTTTCTTAAAAAAAAGTTTATAGAGATATAATTTGCGTATTATAAAAGGTGTAAAACTCACTGGGTTATAGTTTATTCAGTTATGCAACCATCGCCATTAATTCCAGAGTATTTTCTTCAACCTACAAAATAAACTCATGCAGCTGGGTGTGGTGGTATATGCCTATAATCCCAGCACTCAGGAGGCTGAGGCAGGAGGATTGTTGTGAACTTGAGGACAACCTGGACTACACAGCAAGACCCTGTTCCAAAAACCAAAATAAATAAACAAAAACTCTATGCCTATTAGCAGTCACTATCCATTCATCCCCAAGTTACCTTTCTGTTTCCAAAGATTTGCCTATTCTAAACGTTTCATATAAATGGAATCCATAGGTGACCCGTGTATATAGCTGCTTTTGCTTAGCATAATGTTTTCAAGGTTTATCCATTTTGTGGACTGCATCAATACTTCATCTCTTTTTATGGTTGAATATACTCCATTGTGTAGATACACCATTCTTTGTTTATCCTTTAATCAGCTGATGGATGTTTAGACTGTTTCCACTTTTTAGCTACTAGGAACAACACTGCTATAAACTTAGGTACACATTTTTGTGTTGAGGCTTTTGATTTAGTTCTCTTTGGCTAATCTAATTTTACATATCAGTGTGATTTCCTCCCTGAGTTACAGAATAACACAGCATCCAAATATAAGTAATTATTAATTTGGAAGCATATACATGTTTGGGAGACAAGGGCTGACAATATGACAATACCAAGGAACACAAATTCTAATTTGACCATACAATTGGACCTTTCAAAGAACACCAAACTTAGATATATGTAATAGCTAAGTTTTGTTTGAACTTTGAATTCTCAGATATAGGAGCTAAGGAGAGAACACCTGGCATGATTCCTTCCTGACTCTAAGAAGAAATATTTTTATAGAAGCAGTTTCAGATGAGTCAAACTTCTGCCATAATTGCTTCTACTGTCTTTAGAAAAACAGTTAAATAAACTCACCCTCTTTGGTATCCAGTATGGTACATAAATCCCTAGTAAACAATTTATAGGCTCTGCTACCACAGACTGGCAAGTTCCTTTCACAGAGCTGAAGTCTTCGACTCTAATGATTTCCATAGAGTATTTCTCCTGTTTTTCCTTATTCCCTGATGGTTCATATGCTGAACCTACCAGTCCAAGAAACAGCCGGACCTTTTCCCTGTGGCCTCCCCTCTTATTTATACAGTACTTATCTATGGTAGCCCCCCCAAATAATATGCTTTTCACCTATGCTCCAGCCCCAAGACAAAATTAACTACGTTAATATACTACCTCATTTGCTTTCTTTAGAACACAGTGGTAAAGCAGACCTTAAAACTAATCGAGACTCAGAAGGATCAATTTACATGCCTAAATGAATACAAATATCCTAATACTAAGTATTAACAATTTTGTATACTTTCATTTTCCAATTTATAATATATATAATATATATATAAGGGAAAACAGTACAACTAAATAAGAATTTTCAACAAATTTACTTTGTAAAGGACTGCAGATAAGAAAAATACCACAAATTCAAATTAGACAAGTGACATTAAGATAACTAGAAAAAAATTAAGGAACCAGGCAAATTCAAATTAACCTGTTCACAACAGAGTCATAATTCACAGGCCCATTATCCATATGTCTTGCTGCTGGGCAGCTTGAACCACCAGTGGTACATGTATGACTGTTCCATCAGGTAGGTTTTTATTCATTTTATTAGTAAAAAGATCAATAAAAATGGTTAGATCCATTTGTACAAGTGGTACAAGCCTCCTGATAGGATAGTTATGTATGTACCACCGCTGGTCTAAGCCAGCAAGAATGTGTTAAACATGTTTATACTAATTTATATGTCTGTGGATTCTTTAATTCTTCTAAGAACCATAAGAACGCCTAAATTCCTTGGTATTTAAATGGCAATAATTTATATTTACTAATCTGTCTGGTCTAAACATTCTGGAAAAATTAAAGACATGAGAAAGATACCTACCGATCGTGACTGCTGTGTTTGAAAAGGGACAAACTGGCCTGGTGGTGGCAAATGAGGAGGATGATGGGGAGAAAGATGAGGAGGATGTATAAGAAATGGATCACCAGAAATAAGGGGTGGGAATGCAGCATATGGTACTGGTAAGTGCTGAACTGAACATGCCTGAAGCATCTGTAAAAGAAATCATTGTTTCTTGGTTAAAAATATCAGAGTACATAAATTTAAAAAATACAATTATAAAAATACAAGGTTAAAATCATTGCATACCATACTTCTTCCCAAGCCACAGAAAAATGTTTTTAAGCAACTTAACACTACTAAAATACTACTGTATTTTTGCAATTTGTAAATGCTGGTAACTAGTTTATTCTGCACTTTATATAGTTCTTCCCAATCAGCCAAAACACCTCTTAGTCTTAAAACCTGTGTGTGTGTGTGTGTGTGTGTGTGTGTGTGTGTGTGTGTGTGTGTGTAGAGGGGAACGCTATACAGAAAAGGAACTTTTTCTAGTTGGTTTAAGATGTAGTGGATACTACTGCTATTCTAAGAAACTCTGCTTTTCAATCTTAGAGACAAAAAGAAGCAGATGTGAATCTCTGCTCTCCCCATATTGTCTCTGTAACATTAAGCAAGTCATTTAACTTTTCAGACAGCACCTAAAAAAATGGGGTACTGTTTTCATCACAGGCTTCTTATAGTGAGGAACAATTTAAGTCCTCAAAGTATCCATTAAAGACCCAGTAAATGGTGAGACCATTAAGTGCTAAACCTTATAGTTCTGTCTGTATGCCAACCTTTATCAAATTTTAATTATAAAGCGTTGATACAGGAACATAGTTTGACACCAGATAGTCAAATATCCATAACTGATGTAAAAATATCACATTTTGAAGCTTAAATTTTATTAAGTGACCACCAAAATTATGCTAAATTCTGCTGCAACAAAATTTGCCTTTTTACTTGAAGTCTCTTAAATTTTGACAAAGTTTCTTAAATTTGTTCAATAATATAAGGTACTTAAGCCATTCTGAAGAGGGACTTTTTTGAGTTGTAAATTATGAAACCAAAGTCAAGTTGAGATGCTTAACAGTAAACGTTAATGAGAACAAAAGCACAGACGTACTGGAGGAGGCACACTACAGACAGGGAGATGCTGTCCACTGAAAACCACAGAGCATCCTGGGACCTGCTGTGTACTGCAAGCAGGAATGTGCTGGCCGGTGCAGAGTGGAATCCCATGGGGTGCGACTGTTGTTACAGTATAGGAAACAGGGACTGTTCCTTGATGGAGCTAGCAGGAAAGAAAATTAAAATTTCAGTTGTTTGGATACAATGTTAACTATTAAAAATTAACATTTAGGCACTTATCCATACAACTCTCAGCTGCACAAATTTTTACAATGCGCTTCTTTCAGTACTCTGTTGGTTGTTTTTTTTTTTCTTTTTTTTGAGACAGGGTCTTGCTATGCATTTCAGGCTGGTCTTGAACTCACTATGTAACCCAGACTGTCCTGTAACTCACAAAGATCCTCCTGCTTCAGCCTCCTGGGAATACAGGGATTACGGTGCCACCATGCCTGGCTTCCTCCTGCACTTTCAATCAGAACATTGTTTTTGTATAAGAAAGCTGCATATTTCTAGAGCATATATAATCTAGCTAAACTCTTCTCTCAAAGACTTGAAAAGCCCAAGAGAATAATCTACTAATATTTAACACTTACAGCCTGCCCTTCTGTAGTGGAGAAAACATCTAAAAAGTAATTATTATAAAAATGAAAGCTTGTATTTTTGAATACCTACTTACATTCTACAAAAAAAAAAAAGATTTTTATTTAACTGCAAATAGTGAAACAATGGAAAGTAGTACTAAAAAAACCTAAATTTGGACTTAAGGATATAGCTCATTGGTAGAGGGCTTGTGCAAGCATGTACAAGCCCTGGATTCAATATTCACTATCACCAAAATACACATACTAAATTATCTCCTTCCCTTGCAGCCAATCTTCCTCTTCCCTACTTTGAGGCAAACAGTGTTAATAACATTCTTCTACCTCCTTCTCTGTGATCATATACAGATGAACATACACAGACATGATCACTGCGTTTTTATTTTCTCGACAGGAGATAATTACCCTACAACTTTTCTTTTTCATTTATTATTGTAAGTATGTCTTCAACTGTTGTTACTGTATAGGAAATAGGGACTGTTCTTACACAGTTCCTTTGGATACTCGCCAGTCATTTCAAGTGCACTTCCTTAACAAAGTCCTGTCATATAATACACACATTCAAATTTTACTCTTATAAATTCAAACAAAACTATAAAAATTTTACATTAGTAATTTTATTTGTCTCAAAGGCATTATTAGCTAAAGGGGTGAACACATTTTATGCTTTTAAAGATAATGCCAAAGCACCCAGGAAGCTAATGCAGGAAGACTGCTGTGAGTTTGAGGCCAGCCTAAATACAAAGCAAGACCATTTCTTAATCAATCAACCAATCAATCAAGATAATGCCAAATCACCTGTAAAAGCTGGAGAGTAAGTCACATTCCCATGAGGGCATAACTGCCCAGTTTCTCTACTCAAAAATGACTTATTTGCACTACAAGCATGCTTACATATTCGAAGTGAAAAAATGGTATCATCATGCTTGCTTTAATTTGTATTTGTTAGGTTGAATATCTTTTAATAGCCATGCAGATTTTATTTTCTGTAAATAATCTATATCCTTTGCTCACTATCCATTTTCTACTTTGTCACAACCATTTGTAGTTGTTTTTTGGAGGTAGGAATCTATTGCTTGTCATATGTAACAAAAATATTTTCTCTGTTTTATTTTCAGGGGTTGCTGGGGATCAAACTCAGGACCTTGGGCATGCTAAGCAAGCACTCTATCACTTGAGCATACCAACCCCTTCTGTTTTACTTTTTGACTAAGTCCTTTACTTCTTTTATAATGCTATAATTTTAAAAATGTAGTTAGAGTATAGCTTCTGGGTTCCTTTTATTGAGGTTATACAAATATGCTCCTAAATTTGAGCCATATTAAATTTTATATTATTTTAGAAAGAATTCAAAAGAAGGGGACTATACTCCTGTCCCCTTTAGGAAATTAGATTTTCTTTTTTCTGTCTTTTTTTTTTTTTTGCTTTTTGTTTTGTTTGTGATGCTGGACACTGAAGACACTGAACCTAGGGGCTCATATGTGCTAGGCATATGTCTAGCATAGAGCTACACTCCCAGACCAGATATATAATTCTTTATTAAATCGTATCCCTCAGAGTTCTTTTATAAATTTGTAAGTTTTGTTATACTGGTAATAGGTTATTTTTCTCTTTTTGCATGTCTTATTTGTGTTAGTATTAAGGTATGAATTTTTATTGATTAATCTGGAACCCAGCAACCTTATCAACCACCATTTTTCATGCCTAGAATTTTGGAATGGAGTATATAGCTCAGCAGAGCATTTGCCTACCATTCGCAAGGCTCTAAGTTTGATCCCCAGCACTGTACCAACAACATAGCACAACACAACCAACTGAATATCTTTCCTTCCTGTATTTAACTTATTTACTGTTCTTGTTCTTTTTATTAGACAGAATCTTCAAAAATAATGCTCATTGGCACCTCTTTTATTATTACTTTAAATACACACTGAATTCTACCAATGTAAGTTAACTACTGATTTCTCATAGTCTTTTGTCACAATTAATTTAGTATTTTACTGAATCTAAAACATCATCAATTGTATAACCATTTTTTATGTACTATGGAAAACATGCCCAATTTAACTGAACATGATGTCACTCAGACATTTTTTTTTGGCTGTATGAGACAGGGTCTCCCTAAGTCACCCAGGCTGGGCTCAAACTTGAAATCTTACTGCTTCAGCCTCCCAGACTGCCAGGATTACAGGTGTGCATCACCACACCTGGCTTACTTATAAATTTATTAAAGGCATCTTGATATAATACTTGAGCATTCATAAGCAGGACACTAAGTAAAGTGGCTTACTTCACTTTCAGAGTGCAACTCTGCTAAATCACTTTTCCTCTTAGACTGTTGTCAGTAGACTGTTTTTTGCACAAGAGGTTCAGCATCACCAAGGAGGTTGGTGATGCAGCATTTCTTAAAACAATCCATAAAAGAAATAAAGTGAGGTTTGTAATTACATAGAGTTGATCTACTCTGGCTTTTGTTTAGAGAACGATGTTAACTCACTTCTCCTTTAAACACAATTACCTAATCCCTAATTCCTATGGACTAACCACTAGAAGTCTAACATTGGGAAATACATAAGCAACAACAACTGTGTTACTATTGCTGCTTGGCTAACACCAAGATTAAAATGCTATTAATTCTGAGAAGCATCCCAACCTCAGAGATATTACAATATGAAAATAGTACATTTTGTAATCAATGAAATATAGTAGTTCTTTTTTTTGGGGGGGGGGTAGTGTTGGGATTGAACCCAGGATGTCACACATGCAAGGTAAGCACTCTACTAAGCCACATTTGAACTTTTTAATTTTTTTATTTTGAGACAGGATCTTGTGAAGTTGCCCAGACTGGCCTCAAACTTACGGTTCTCCTGCCTCTTCATGAAAATATCATTTAGATCAATGAGCAGAACATTGCCAAGATCCCCAAGGAGATCAACAAGGGTTCCCTTCCTGGTGAAAGTGAATTCCTAGCCACTCTCTGATCTCCCTCATCAAAAGAACCACTAGTCTGATCCCTGTGGTAATCTTCCTATTTTTCTTCATGGCTGTACCATATAAGTATGAATCCCAACCTAGTCTTCTCCTGGTTAAATGTTTTTTCACTGACTTCATGATGATTTTTTTTTTTATAAATACAAAGTTTTCTTAAAAACAAAAACTCGAAAAGTACGATGAACAATCCTGTATGATGTTTTTCTCCCTGTGAACACATGTACTCATTTCTCTTGACTACACTTAGAGTAGTAGAATTACCAAATCAGTAGATAAATGTTTGATGTGATTAGAAATTGGTCGACATGGGCTGGATATGGCGGTGCATACCTACAGCTACCTGGGAAACAGAAGCAGGGGATTACAAATTTGAGGCCAGCCTGGGAAATTTAGCAAGACATCTCAAAAACACAAAACAAAACAAAAGAGTTGGGGATGAAGCTTAGAGCATCTGCCTAGCATATGCAAGGTACTCGGTTCAATTCCCAGTACTTCCTCCACCCCTAGCCCTCAAAAGAGAAGTTTTCCTCAAATTTCCCAAAGCAATTATATCACGTTTTAACTCCACTGGCAATAAAATTTTCAATCTTTTTAAGGTTTTACCCCATACTGATCTGAAATGATATCTCATCATGATTTTAGTGCACATTTTCCTGATGACCATGTTTTAATATGCTCAGTTACCTTCTGTATGTTTCATTTGGGAAGTGCCTGTTAAAACACGATTACATTTGTTTAAAAAAAATTATGAGAGATCTTCTTATGTTCTAGATCTTAGTTCTTTTTCAAATATGGTACTATGAATATTTTCCTCTACAAAGTGGCTTTCTTTTTCTTTTCCTTTTTTTGCAGTAGTGGGAATTGAACCCATGGCCTTCCCAGTGAGAGAGATTCCTAGCCAGGTTTTTTTTTTGGTTTTGTTTTTAATTTTTGGGTCACTAAATTGCCCGGGCTGGGCTCCAATTTAGGATCCTCCTGCCTCAGTCTCCCAGTGTTGGGAATTGGAGCCAGATCTTTAGCGATGAGCTATATCCCCAGCCCTTTCAATTACTCATTTTGTGACAGGGTGTCTCTCACTAAATTGCCTAAACTGGGCTCAAATTTGAGAGCCTCCTGCCTCAGCCTCCCTGCTGGGATTACAGGTGTGTGCTAACACTCCCAGTTCTTCTTTTTCTCACTTTTTAAATGTTTTTTGGTAAGCAGAAGTCTTTAATGTAATCTAGTAAATTAGTATTTTATGAAGTGGCTAATGCTTCATACCACTGACTAGAAAATCTTTGCCTACCTCATAAAGATTTAATCTTTCTTTAATAGTTTTATCTTTCACAATTAGGTCTACAATCCAACTTGAATTAATTTATAAATTATATGAAACATGAGCCAAGATTCAAACTCATCCAAATGAATACCCAGTGCTCCTGCTTCATTACTAATACAAACCTTCCTCCTCCAATTCCTTGGGATCCTTTCTCAAAAATTAAATGATCAATAAATGCTTATTTCTGACAATGAGCACAATTTATTTTAATTAAATATAAATTTATCACTAGTTATTTGTACAGACAGTGCTTCTCCTCTTAAGAAAGTCTTCCCAGAGTTGGGGATTTAGCTCAAGTGGTAGACCACTTGCCCAGCAAGCACAAGGCCCTGAGTTTGATCCTAGCGCCTCCCTCCCCAAAGTCTTCCCCCTAATTTGAAGGCCACAAAACTACTTGTTACTTCCTTTAAGAGTTTTGCCTTTAACATGTAAGTCTTCAGTCTACCTGGACCTGACTTTCTGTGAAGGGTATGAAATAAAGGGCCTAGTTTCATTGCTTTCTTTTGGATACCCAATTGCCCCACCATCATGTATTAAAAATCCTGTCCTCTATCAACTCATTCACTATCATATTTCAAATACAAAGTATTCATATATGTATTGATTTCTGGGCTTTACATTCTATTTCATTAGCATATATGACTATGGTATAAATGCCTTCATTACTATAGCTTTATGTCTTAAAAATCAGAGCTGGATGTGGGGTGCTTGTCTGTAATCCCAGCATGCAGGAGGCTGAGGCAAAAGGATTGCTATAAGTTAGAGGCCAGCCTGGGCTACATAGCAAGATCCTGTCTCAAAACAACAAAACAAAACAAAACACCATTAATGTCTTAAAAATTGGAAATGCTACTCTGCCCACCTAGTATCTTACTTCAGAATTACACGATAGTGGGTCTCTAATTGCACTGTCCATTAGAATCACCTGAATGGTTTGTTAAACTAGAATGGTGGGCCCCCATACCAAGGGTTCCTGATTCAGTAAGTCCAGCAGATAGTCTAAGAATGTGTATCTCTAACAAATGTTTTAAGGGTTGCTGCTGCTAGCCAGCTGATCTGAAAACCATTTGTTCTAGATGCTAGAGTCTTACCCCAGGTGTCAGTTGGTAAGTATTTCTTAAAGGGACAGAAAGTGAATTATTTTAGATTTGTGGGCCACCCAGTTCTCTATACATAGCTAGAGACAGAAAGAATGAAGGCGTGTGTGGTTGGTTGTGTTCCAGTAACTTTATCAAAACAACTAGCAGTGGTTTGCTTTCTCTTTTAAACTGTCATACACATGACAAGATCAACATTTTAAGTTAGTTGAAATTTATTTGGAATTATATCAATTCTATACTTTCTGTGTATCAATTCTAAGAACTGACAGCTTTTGCAAAACTGGATCTTTCAAGTCAAACCATTTAAACAGCTTTCTTTAAACTTTTTCAACAGTGTTTTTTTTTTTAAATCTACAAAGAGGTCTTAAACCACTTATGTTAAGACTGATCCTTGCTGAGCACGGTAGTGCATGCCTAGAATCCCAGTACTCAGGGGGCTGAGGCAGGAAGATTACAGTGAGTATGAGGTCAGCCTGGCCTACACAGTGAAAGGCCAGCCTGACCAATTCTTAACTTCCTTTACATTAATTTTTCAGTGGTACTTTTTCTTTCAAATTTTTTAAAAAAATGTGTAGAGTGTAAATTTCAATTCTAAAAAGGAAGAAGGAAATTTCACTTAAAATTTCAGGTAACGGCTAGGGATTTAGCTCAGTGGTTAGGGTTCTTGCCTTGCAAGCGCAAGGCCCTGAGTTTGATCCCCAGCACCAAAAAAGAGAAAAAAAAAAAAAAATTCAGGTAAAATCTGCAACAAAGAATCAATCTCATTGAACTGGCACCAATTTTTATAATTTGTATTTCCAGGACATCATCATTGTACCTGATCATGTATATCAACCATTACTGCATTCTGCTGGGGTGGGTGAGCAGCAGGATGTAACAGACGGGGAGATACATTCGGAGGGTGGAAGGCTCGAGGTTCCTCTATTGCTTGCTGCTGTGCATAAGGGAGATGGTGATAGTTTTCATCTTGACTAATAGAATTATGTCGAGACAGACGATCCCTTCTTCCTCTCTGGCGCCTGACAGGAGGACTGTAATATAATAAATGCCAAAAAGAAGGTCATTACTATGTTTATCGTTAGGTTTCATCAGGATTCTGTATTATTGCTTTGTTACCTATCAGTAGTATAATGCTAAGTTTAGCTTAAAATTACAGCTACAGTTCCCCATCAGCTCTTATAAATTTGAAGTACAAGTTTCACCAGTAATTTTTTACATGCATAATCTGAGTTTATATAGTTGGTTTTGATTTTAAAGTGGGTATTTAACATCTGGTAAAGACTTAATCTTCATGTGGTGTGTGTATGTATGTATGTGTGTATATATATATGTGTATATATATATACGTATATATATATATATATATATACACACCTCACTGTTTAATGGCTAACATTTTTCTTTTTATTTGTATACAGAACAGTCCTCTAAAATATTTGTACATTTTTTTGGGGGGAGTGACTAGGGATCCAACTTGGGGCCTTGTGCTTGCTAGGCAAGCACTCTACCACTGAGCTAAATCCCCAACTTAAAGAAATATTTGCATGTGCCTATATATGTTAGCCTAGGTAGATGCATCTTTTTGTTTTGCTGTCTCAGTGAAACTGGATACAGGGATTCCCTATGAACAGTGAGCACAGACAAAACCTGATCTTGGCTTCTAAATACTATACTGAAGTAAAGGAACCACGCTCTTTACAGAACTGGTTAATTTCAGGGCTGGAATAGGGAAAACAAGATGAGCTTGGAGCAGACTGTGGTGCTGGCCATTAAGGAAGTGCTCAAAAATGGGAATACAGGGGTTGCAGATTTAGCTCAAATGGTAAAGCGCCTGCCTAGCAAGCACAAAGCCCTGAGTTCCATCCCCAGCACCTCCCCTCTCAAAGGATGGAGGGGATATATTGAAAGATGAAAGAGCACAGGAGCCAAACTGCAAGTGTTCCCATTGGAAAAATTCAAACGATTACTCAAAAATAAATTCAGCAACTCTCAAACGAATCACAAAATAATATAGTCTTTGTGCTAATATCTTTGCTTCATGATTTTGATTCTTGTCTTTCCCGTATTGCCTCATTAAATCTGTTGCATACATTTGTAAGCGGAACACTTAAGAAGCAGAATTATTGAGGCAAGTGTGGAGGGTGCATGCCTGCAATCCTAGTATTCTAGGAGGCTGGGGTAGGAAGATTATAAATTCAAGCCCAGCGTGGACATTTCAGTGAGACCCTGCCTCAAAATGAAAAATTTTAAAAAGGGGGTTACTGAGAATATAGTCAGTGTGAAGGTCCTGAATTTAATCCCAAGTACTACAAAGGAAAAAAAAAAAACTATTAGAAAATCTAAAATAAGTAGTGACAAAAGATGAACAAATTTCAGCTGAAATTATTTCTGACAGCAATAGATATGTACTTTTTTATTTTGTCATAGATCTATGCTTGTAAACAGAAAGCTGGTCCTCCTGGACTTACATTTTTTTCTTTTGTTGGACTGAGTTTTCTATGTATATCATCTATTTAAAAGTGTGGAAATTATACATGCTATTCTTCTAGTGATTAGTCTTAGTTTTCAAACAACATATCCATTTTTCTGTAACAGTCTAATTAGTAACCCAATACAAGGGAGAATATAGACTTTTACTTTTCTGTTTATCCCTACCTCATGTTCGGACCTTTTCTGTATTTGTTTGTTTACAAGAGACTCAGCAGTACGTCTCTTGTTTTCTTTGCTAACGGTTTTGAACTCTACTTCCTGCTTGTTATTCTGTTCCTTGGATAGAGTATAATATTTAATAACACCTGCAGAGAGGATCTGAGTATCCGCATGTTCAAATATGCTTTTATATCTTGACATGATACTTAAATAATAAATCAGCTAGCAGAATTCAAAGTTAAAAACAAAAAAACCTCACTCATAACTTTGAAGATTTAGCTCACGGTCTTCTTATAGGTAATGCTGTTAACAAGAATTTTGTAGTCAAATTGGTTCTTGTTTCTTTTTCACCTCAGGATGTTTGTAATATATGTATTTTCTAAAATTTCACCAAGATCCTGCTTAACACTCAAGTCTTTCTCCAATTCTGAAAAATGATTGTATATCATTTGTTTAAAAAATTTCCCTGAGTGTTACCTCCTTCTGGAAATATTACTAAACATTTATAACTGACAACTGTCTCCATACTTAAATTTACTTTCTCCTAGCTAGGCATAGTGGTGCACGCTTGTAGTTCCAGCACTCGGGAGGCTGCGGCAGGAGGATCACTGTGAGTTCAAGGCCAGCCTAAACTACACAGTGAGACTGTCTCAAAAAAAATTACTTTCCCACATTTCCATTTTGTCCATTTATACTACATTCTGGGAAAACTACTTTTTCTGCCCATTTTCTCTGTTTTTAAAGTTACCAGTTAGCCAGGCATGGTGGCACACATCTGTAATCCCAGTACTCAGAAGGCTGAGAGAAGAGGATTGCCACAAGTTTGAGGCCAGCCTGGTCTACATAGTGAGTTCAAGCCAGCCTGAATTACATAGTAAGACCCTGTCATTCATTCATTCATTCATTCATTCATGTTACCAATTTTCTAGTTGACTTTTATGGATGTAATATATGCTTGCATTTCTCTCACATTACACTGTATTTATTCTAAAATTCTATTTTGTCTTTTACCTGTTTCTTCAAGTTCTTTTGTTAAGTGAGTTCAATGTCTACTGATTCAATTTATTGCAGTGTGTCTATCTTTCACTTTGTTAGCTTCCTTCAATTGTTTTGGTTATTTCCTGGTTTTGTGTTCACCCTAATTTTATTAGATGACCTTTAAAAATTGCATCTGGGATGCTGAGGCAGGAGGATCAAAAGTTGGAGCCTAACTTGGGCAACTTACTGAAACTGGTCTGTAGACAGATGAGCTGGGAGTGTAGCTCAGCACAAAGGCCCTAGATTCAACCCCCAGTGTAGCAAGCAAACGATAAACAATAAACGAATGAATAAATATCTACTATTTTGTGTCATCATCAATGAAAAGCATGATGCTTCTCACCAATTCAAGAATTACTACTGTCATCTGTCATTTCTAACACTTCCTTGTGAGGCAGGGCATTTCCTGTGATCTAGCAATTCTACTCCTAAGCTCATTATCAAAGTACAACTTTTGCCTACGGACTTGAGGACATCTGTACTAGTGTTAAGGCTTACATTTAAAATATCCTCCAAAAGTCTCATGTGTGCAAAAGTGAGGCTTTTGGAAGGTGACAGGATCACAAGGGGTCTAACTTCATCAGTGGATTAGATTGACAGTAAAATCATAATCTGATGGCATTTTTGGAAGAAAATGGAAGCTGAGGACGAGTGGGCTATTTGAAGGAAGTGGGTCATGGGGGCATGTCCTTGGAGATATATCTTGTCCTTAGGCCCTTCATCTCTGGCTCTTACCCTGTCTCTTGCTTCCTGGCTGCCAATGAATTAAACCCTTCTATCATGACACTGCTGCCTCACTACAGGCCTAGAAACAATGGATTCAGCCCAAAATGAACTGAAACCTCTGGAACCATGAGTCAAAATAAATCTTTCTTCTTTGAAGTTGTTTTGCTTGGGTATTTAATCACAGTAATGAAAAGCTGACTAACACATAAAGTTCCTACTAGTAATCTTTATTAATAGCAAGAAACTGGGCATAACTATTAACCAATAGCAGTAGATGGACACATAAATTGATTACATCACGGTAAAAATAAATCAACTCTTGTCACCCACCAACATTAAAAACAGAATGTTTCATAAACAAAATCAAAGAAGAATACACTTAAATGAAAACAGGACAAACCCCCAATCATATTAAGAATATATTCATAGTTATTAAAAACTATAATGAATAAGGAACAATGACAAATTCCCAGGTTTACTGTCTAGGAAAAAGGAAGGGAAATGGTAGCAATGGGGGAAGGGAGAAGGTGTTTCAGGGATCAATGTGCTACCTTAACTGAGGTATACAGTACATGTATTTCTTAATCTTTTAATTAGTTTTACATGTTCTGAATGTATGACACAGTTCACCATAAAATATGAAGAGGCTACAGCAGGTACTCAAACTGTAAATTTACATATTACTGTTATTTTCCTCATGCTTATTATATTTAACAGCTATAAAATACTTCATATGCTAGTCATGTATTATTTTACTTAAGTATTTCCATATAATCATTTATTAAGGTACTACATAACATGAAAGTCTTAGTGTCACTATAGAATATAGCTCAGACACAGGCTTATTTTATCTTATTTGGAATGCAGAATAGTGGTTTTAAAATCTCTTCTGGGGGTTGGGGAATTAGCTCAGTGGTTAGATGCTTGCCTAGCAAGTGCAGGTCCCTGAGTTTGATCCCCAGCACCAGCAAGGCGGGGGGGGAATCTCTTTCGTATTAATCTGCTCAGGATACCACATAACAAAACACCATCAATTGGGTGGCTTAAACAGAAGGTTATTCTCTCAAGATTCTGGAGTTAAAATCTAAGCTCAAGCTGCCACCATGATTGGTGTCTGGAGAGGAGTCTCTTTCTGGCTTGCAGAAAACTACCTTCTCACTGTGTCTCTACAAGGTGGAGACTGACCTTCTTGGTATCTCCTCTTCTAAGGGCCCCACCCTAGTGTTCTCATTTAACCTTTATTACTGTACTTCCTCAGAAGTCACATCTCCAAATACCACACTGAAGGTTATGACTTCAACATATGGATTTGGGGAGAGTAACAGTAACACTTTCCTAACTCAAGATTACTACTATTCCTTTGATTTACCAACATCCTGGACATGCAAACGGGTATCTCACACCAATGAGACGCTATTTCCCTGGAATAAAAAATGTCTGGTCTCAAGCAACAACTAGCAAGGAAGATGCTCTGGAAGAAACATATTTCACTAAGAAGGGAAGGGTCAAGATCCATGGAGGACAGGAGTGGAAGTTGAAATAAACTTCAGTCATTCTTTCATAAGAAATATAAAGATCCTAATTGCTTTACTGGACAAAGAAGGAACAGGAATGGAGTGGATAAGAGGTATCTCATTTCTAAGATCTCCATATTTCTTTACAGTTATGAACTACAGAATGCATTTTTCAGTAATCAGCATTGTAGACCAGGGTAAATCATTTTAGTATCTTTCAATTTCTTCATTCTTTAATTACAAGTTAAACTATTATAACCTACTGCAAGAGCCTGAATAACTTGTAATTTTTGTGCACATGTACATGTATGCATATATTGGTATATTTATGAAATGTTCACATTTCTAATGTTAAAAAATACAAATCTTACCAATGGAAGAAAATCTAAGAAGTACTGTACATTGTAATCAACTAACCTTCTTCTATTGCGCGCAGGTGTGTTGCATCGTTCCCCTGAGAAGTGATGCTGGCTTGGGCGGACCGAAGGGGGCTGCCTATTTGACGTCATCTCCCATGGTCGCATTGGTGGTGAGGGAGCTGGTGAGGCTGACGTATAATCGAAGACTGAATGAGAGAGGCGCTGTCTCTTAGGACTCGGACTATCTTCACTCTGCCAGTGCAACAAAAATCCATCAACTGAGCAAGATCTTTTAAGGATTTCACATTGCTGCATATGCATAGGTGGTGATATTTACCCTAAATCTGTAAAGGAGGATATAACATGCATTATCAATCCAAATTAAAAGCCTAAAAAAGTGGGGTAGGGGTAGAGGGGAGGAAGGGAGAGGCACAGTAAATATTATCAAATGAAAAATAGTTTTTAAAAATAATCATAAAATGTCAGATAACAACATACAAGGTATACAGTAGTGCAATAAGCTTCTATATACTTGATCTTCTCTTTAAAATCCTAATGTAACTAGCCACGACGTGAGCAGCTTTACTCTGACAATGCTACTGGTCATGATGTGCTGCCCTGCCACAGGCCCAAAAGCAACGAGACCAATCAACCTTGAACTAAAACCTCTGAGGCAAACTTAGCCTTCTCTCTTTATTGGAAAAAACAAACACAAAACTAATCCACCTGAGAAATTCCATTATACTGTCTTCCAGTTATCAGTCTTTCAGGGATTGATGGTCAGTAAAGAGTTCAGTTTAGAAGGAGGATGTCCTCCTGAGTAGGCTCTCAATTTGATTCTAAATCATAATCCCCTCCCACTTTATTCTTGTTTAGGCTATTACACTTATATTCCTTAATGACAATTACACCACTAAAACTAGACTTACATAAAACAGATAAATTGTCAACTGATTTAGATCATCAGTCCCTAATTAGAATGTAACAGCATACTGGGAGTATTGCCAAGTTTTCAAGGGTTACAGTATGGCCTTATTAGCTACAAAATTGATATGATCATTTAATTGCATTATTAAGTCTCCAGGATTCCCCATCCAACTGAATTTTTCCATTGAGTCTCATCAAAACTGTCAAAATGACAAAATTAGCTGAAAATCTGGTAAGAATGTTTTTCTAATAAGGCCTCTTCTATTTTTAATCTACTGATATAAATTCTAATTATTTGGGCATTAGAATATTTTTGATTGCCAAATAATTGATGCCTGCTGTAAACACAAATATCATATCACAACATTAGCAAAGAGTACAGTACATGGAGTGACATACTATGTTAAATTTGTAAGAGATAACCATATAGCCAGGTGTGGTGGCTGTAATCCAAGTACTTTGGGAAGCTGAGGTAGGAGAATCAAAAGTCCAACCCCAGCCTAGATTGTTTAGTTACTCAGAAAGATCCTGTCTCAAAATTTTAAAAAGGTGGGCAGTGCTGAGCATAAAGCTTGATATAAAGGCCCGGGGTTCAATCTCCAGTACCAATACAACCACCAAGGGAGAGGGAGAGGGGGAAGGGGAATAGAATTTTTCTATTCATGCAATTTCACATGTGACTTAGTGAGACCCTGTCTCAAAACAGAAAAAATTTAAAAAGAACTCAGGATGCAGCTCACTGTAAAGGCCCTGGGTTCATTCCCCAGTGCTGCAAAGAAGAATGAAGCAAACTGCTAAATAGCTAAATCTTTTCATTCCAAAGACCATGTCCTTTTCCTTCTATACTTAAATACTATAATTCAATTGTTATAATTAAAATAAAGAGCTGGGCATGGTGTGCACACCTGTTATCCCAGCACTCGGGAGGCTGAGGCAGGTGGACGGCTGGGAGTCCGAGGTTAGCCTGAACTACATAGCAAGACCCTGTCTCAAAAGGAAAAAAAATAAAAAAGGAAAAATATATATAAAAATAGAAAATAGTTTCAAAGGCACATATGAAAGCATGCTTTTTATTTTTTTCCTATCACCACACTGATTTATGTTCTCTTCATGATGCTTAATAATAGACTGTTTTTACCCCTTGATTTTAGTAAGAAAATGAGTTATGTTCTGATAATCCCAAAATTTAAGAAAAAGGTATATAACCACTAAAATTTAGATATTTTGATTTTTTTAAAGCAGAATGTAGACCTGACCCAAACTCATACATAAAGTATGCATGAGCACCAGAAACAGGCTCTCATTAACTGATAAAACAGATTTGACTAACACTGACTCTTTAAGATAAAAAAGGTTATTAACCAATTGTGATCATTGGCTTTCATAGGTGACTTTACACTTCAGATATGATATTGCAAAGCCCAATGCAAGCTACAATATAGACCTTTCTAAAAATTCATGACTAGAACGGGGGGGGGGGAGAGCAAATGCTACAGGTTTACATATTAAAGGTCAAATAAAATGAGAAAACATGTAAGCTATAAAGCTTTACATATTTTTTTTTTTAGCTTTACATATTTTCAGTGATGTTCCCCTCAGTGCTGTAACGGTTTCGCACAGGCAAAAAGAAACAATTAAGAGGTGAAAGGAGGTAAGCTATTCATTAGTGCTGTAGCAGTCTTTCTTACTCAAAGTTACAGAAAACCAAGAGGAATTCTTAAAGATTGGAAAACATTAAAGAGTAGTTTGCTATATGCAGTGTGGTTTCATTACATTCCTTATCAATCAATTTTAGTACACTGTAAGGAACTCCAAATAAATCCTCAGTGTCCAGAAAACAGCAGAAAAATAACGTACAAAGAAACAAGATTAGCACCAGACAGCCCATGGAAATAAAGGATACTAAAAATGCTTGGAAGGAAAAATAAAACCATTAAAATTTTATACTCCAATTAAACTTTTAATCTAGTGTAAGGCAAAAACGAAGACCCTACCAGATGTACAAGCCTAGTAAAAACTTAAAAATGCTTCATAATTCAGAGAACTTTATTTAATTTTATTTATTTAGGTATTTCGAGACAAGGTCTTAAAGCCTTGAACTTACTATACTCACTATATATCCCAGGCTGATCTTGCACTTGCAGTGATTTTTCTGCTTCCCGAATGCTGGGATCACAGGTGTGCTCCACCCCACTTTAAATTGATTTTACATGTATGCTTGCACACTCCATCCCTCTCCTTTTTGAAAGAGATACACATGATTCAATAGAGGTAAAAGTAACCCAAAAGTGCAACAAAAAGAAATCCCGGAATGGCAATGCCGCAAGACTGAAGAGCAATCATTCCAAATAAGAAGTCAGAAAAATGACCTAAATAAAGTAGCTAAGAACAGTATGACTGTGAACTTGGAAGATTTTAGTACAATTTAAGTGCACAGCTCTTCAGTCATAAAAAATATAAAAGGTGATCACAATTCAGGAAAATCAAAAAGTAAGGCAAACCCATTTGATCCTCTAAGACATTTTTTGACTGGACGAGGTAGTCAGAAGATTACATGTCCTTCTGCGTGGGCCAAACACGCTCCTGGTTCTCAATGGATAATGTACGGATATTCTTTATAGTATGAAGAATGTTTACTAGTTTTCAATAATTAAACTCATGATAAGGCAAGAAAGGTCATGGATGTAGTTACAGGATAGAGCATTAAGTATTGTAAACTTTGATAAAAGCAACTCTAAAAACTTATTTTGTGACAAAAATCAACTCTATGTGAAAATTACCTAAAGGTCTAAAAATAATGGCTTAAATACAATACTACACTGAACTCAGAAAAGAAAAATCATCAAGGATCCAGAAACAAGACGGAAAACAGAAAACCAGGTTGGTCTTAAGAGATTAAATCTAGAGTCTATGCACTAAGAGTCTCGCAAAGGTACCCAGTTGGCTCAAATTTGTGATCCTCTCGTCTCAGCCTCCCAGAGTGCTAGAATTACATGTGTGTACCACTATTCCTGGTTCAGATTTATTTTTTAGATGTTCTCAGAAAGGACAAAAGACAAGACATCACTGAAACCCTCTCACAGCGTCAAAACTTCCAAAGCAGTGAGTGTACTTACAACACGCAAGACTAGAAAAAGTCATCTCACTGGTATAGAGTCAACTATGTAGTTTATCTGGACTTCTAGTAGAGGAGGGATTTCTCCCATGAGAATCCAAATGCAGGTTCACTCTTCACAGCATGTTTTAGGTCCAAATTGTCAGTATCCAGGCTGTTTGTAACCTCTAAGTTTAAAAATGAACTCATCCGAGAACTATGTCACCACCAGGGGTCCTGACAGTAAACACAAAATTGAATTTGGAGCGATACTCCCTTTTACCTAGGCCAGTGGTTCTTATACTTTTGCACGCCTCAGAAATAGCAGAATGCTGGCTCTACTTCCTAGTTTCTAACTTAGAAGAAAGTGTGAAAGGGGCTTCAAGAACTCGAGTCTGTAATATGATGCTTGGTGCTGCTGGTTTGAGATCACACTCTGAGAACCACTGAATTAAGAAATAAGGGACTCACAGGAAAAATCCCATGGATAAACTGCCATAAAAGAATGTGCATTTTCAATTCTATCAGAAAGGTAGGCTCATAAAAACATGACAGTATGTCCATTTGGCACTGGCCAATCCTGGCTCTTCTCCCAAGCCAAAATAACCAGGAAAGGTACATCTTTTGAACTGATTTGGGACATTTAAAGTAGATATGACAGTGTAACTGAAGGCATTCAAGGAAGAAGACTTCTAGGACTGCTTCAGAAAGTAGCAAAAATGATGGGATAAGAATGTTCAAAGGAAGGAGGAGTACTCTAAGGGGAATTAATGGCGGTTTCTTACCATAACAAAATTAAAAGAATTAACATTCATCTTATTTTTCAATCAACTTCATACAATTAAGAAAAAGTTAATTGCCCATGGCCCAGGGAGCAAAAACTCTCACTGAATTTTATCCATTTTAAATAAATGTGAAAGCACTTTAAAATTAATATTCTATGCACTATACTAATGAAAAATAAGCAAGATACTCTTAATTTTCAACAGAAAGATATAAGGAGAATGCAGAAAGTTTTATATTTGGATCAGACAATAAAGTATACAAAAAGGTCTATATATAGCCTTAATTTCTACAGCTGAAGTCTTTATTTTAAACTATATTCAGATATACATGTGTTTCTCTTAGTGAAACTAACTGAAAGGCAATTCGGTGAACATACTGTCCTTAAGCTATATAATTTACATAGTTCTATTTCACATGGCTTTCATTTTCATAAACAGCTCTGGTACTTAAGTTCAAAAGATTTCTCTATAAATAAAATCCAATCTCTCAACCAGATAGACAATACATCCTCCTAGAATGTTATTTTACTTGTCAATATGGGAGAGAAAAGAAGCTTTGAATGCTGTGTTTTCAAAAGTTACTATGAGCAACCAAAAGCAAAATCAGAATTTTGCTTTTTGATATGATCTAAGTTTGTGTTTTTACATTAAAGCTCAAACAAATTAAGTTTTATGTGCAGTTAGTGCTTGGAAAAGAACTCTAGTGGTATATAATATTGCAATTTCATCATAATGAATACAATCCAAAATTGTGTGAAAATAACTGTCACTATCACTGGCTGTAACTATTAGTCCACCAGAACACATAAGCTACAATAAAGTGGCTTCCTATGGGATAGGGAGTTTTGTATGGATAGTTTTTGACCAGAACAAATTGGTGATGTTATGTTCTAGAGTTTCCCCAATATTTTAAAGGTTTTTTTCGGAACAGTATCTCACTATTACAGACATGCAATACCAGCTCCCCAATTTTTGACTATACATCACTGTTTCACGAAATTTAACTTGATGGTACAATTGCAAACTCACTCTCTTCCTTTTTTTTCAGCACTGAGGACTGAATCCAGGGAACCCTGAGCTATATCCCCATCCCTTTTTGTTTTGAGATAGAATCTTGCTAGGCAGCAAAGCTGGGTTGTGATTCTCCTGGCTCAGTCGCCCAGGCAGCTGGGATTACAGGCAGGTGCTACCATGCCCTACTAATTGTACTGTTTTCAATCACTATGTTTAGTTCCATCAGAGTACTATACTAGATTCTATTCATATTTACACCATATTTTAAGGTGTAAACATGGAACCAGTGAGAAAAAGGATACCAGGGCAACTTGAAATCAAGTGATCCTTTGAGATACCCAATGGAGATATTCTGTAAGCAGCTAAAGCTGAAAGGCTAGAAATATAAATACAGGGAGTTTTTGGCATATAAAGTGTTTACAGATTAATGGACGTGCACCATGCACCAAATAATGATGGGAATATGTAGTGTTCTTCAGGTGATTTTATCACTGTACAAATATCATCATAGAGTCACTTATATCGTCCTGAGTGTACAGGTCAATGTAGCCTCTTGAAGCAGTCAAGAGACACAGTAAACATAAGATATATATGAGGCTACTCCTGACATGGCATAATGTTTCACAGAAAACTTAAGATTTTTATAAACAGAAGGACTACATTCTAAAATAATTAGTATATATAACAAATGCATAAACCAGTAGCACAGTCATTTATTATCAAGTAGGTTTATATCAGCATTATCACAAACTTGAGTATAGCACTGCACTAGGACATTAAGACAGTTCTGTCAAAAGGCCACAGAAATTTCATCTATAACATTCTAATTCTTAAAGTGCCCGTTCCGTTAGTCTTATATATGCAGTCTATCTGCTGTGAATCAAAAATATGATGATGCAGCCCAATACAGCATAGTGAGAAGATGGCTTAATACTGACCTGAAGAAATCCAACATTTAATGCTGGGTAGCTGATGAGAGGACAGTAGAGTGTGATTAAAGTCAGTGGGAATTTTAAGGCTCCAAATGATTAGTTAATGTAAGATAAGGGCTGAAAAACATCCACTGGATTTACCAACTTGAGAGTCATTGACAAAGTGCTGCTATTTACAAATAATTTGGTGTCAATTATGGCCTAACTCCCCTTACAATTTTCAGGAACGATTTTCCCCTTAATTTCTTCAATAATCTTTCTTATAAATTTAAGGATAAAACTGTAAAGTTCTTAAAAATTTTTTGCTATTTTTGGCAAGGATATTTACTAAGCTTACAAATTTGTATTCTTACAACATTCCCGTCTTTAAGGAACCATGTGTTTTTCTCTGTGGTGTAAATCTTCAAAAATTTTAATCATTTATGCTGGGCATGGTGGTGCACACCTGTAATAATAGTACTCAGGAGGCTGAGGCAGAAAGATCACTATGAATTTGAGTCCTGCCTAGGCTACATAGTGAGCTCCAGGCCAGCCTAAATTACATAGTGAGATTGTGTCTCAAACAACCAAAAAACAAAAAATTTTAATCATTACATAAGCTGTCATTAAGATATTACAAATATCTCTGAAATCAATAGTTGAGATGAAATTCAATTCCCCACAATGTACTTAATTACCTTAAGAAAGCATATTATCTGTAACCACCATCACTAAATTGGTTTGATATCTGTATGTGTTTGTCAGAACTCACTAAAAGGCTGACTTTTACTCTATGTTAATTAGGTCTTAATTTAAGAATTTAAAAACATTGTAGTATGCATTTGATTCTAATTTTACGTATTTTTCACAGAGATACAAAGTGCTTATACCTATACTTCTGAGAACATATCATATACAAAGCCATCACTCCCACAGAATCATTAAAATACCAACTAAAAATCCATCAAGAAACTGTCAATCAAAAAAGGAAATAAACTACAGTATATTCACCTAAGGAACAGCAGCAAAATGAACTGCATGGGCACATGCAATAATATGGATGGATCTCAAAAAGTATACAAAGTATGATGACATTTACATTAATTTTAGAAATAAGCAAAACTAAACAGTATAGTATAGAGGGATATTGTACGTGGTAAAACCATCCACTGAGACACTAAACAAAACACAGGTTTTACCTGAGGCACAGGAACGGGACAGCAAGTGGACATAAAACAGAATCCCACAGCGGGGCTTCAAAAATATTGTTAATAGTTTCTTAACTGTATAGTGTTTTATTACTATGAATCTGCTCTATATTTTCTAACTTGTATATTTGAAATATTTCATAATTTTAGGAAATAAAGCATACAAAATTTAAAAGAAACACCAGCACTTTCTACAACTAAAAAGTCTAGGACTTTAATAGACAAAGACAGTAAGTAATACAACTAATAAAAGAGATGAATAATAAAAAAGAACTCAAAACGGATGAGCTTTTTGTTCATTAAGAACACGATGGTCAGAAACAACAGTAAGGACTCAGGAAAAGATCAAGTCGTCTTTCTCTATGATCGCCCCTCATGAGCCATACATCTAACCTCATGGTGGGGGGTGTCAGTAATTTATTCACCTATAGAGAAGGCTGCAGGGGAAGTGATATTCTTAGAAGAGGAGTTGTTACCTAAGGAAGTAAAGATGATGCTTTAAGGGCAAAAAAAAAAAAAAAAATGAAAGAGGTAAGTGTTTGTTTTAGTTACTTTTCTCTCGTTGTTGGGACAGAATACCCGACACCCAAAGTTAAGGTTTATTAGCTCACAGTCTGCAGAGGTTTCAGTCTATAGTCCGCTGGGTCCGAGGCAGGGTAGCATGGCAGAGGCAGGGCGGACTGGCCTAGCAGACCGGCAGCCCACCGGCAGCAGAGTAAAGTGAGGAAATGCAAGGAATGTATGCAAATCAGCAATGCAAACAAGCAGCTAGTTAAGCTTCTTCCTCTATTATCTAGGCTACCTGCCCCCAGGGCAGCCCACACTCTAGATCCAGCTATCTCTCACCACATGAGGCTTTGGGGGGACATCTAGACACAAACCATAACAGTGTTCTTAAGAAGTCTATTCCAAAAGGAAGGAAAAGGACAAAATTGGGAAGGAAGGTACCTAGAAGAAAACCAAGAATAAGAAAGCATTAAAGGAATCACTTTGTGGGGACAGGAGATGGCTGGGTAGGTTACCCCTTTCACAGTAACCAAGGTTTTAAGGATAAGAAGCATAAATAGAACTAACAAATAACAATTTTGGTATGAGAATTGGTTGAGCTATCACCATCTCAAAGGACTGTGAAAAGATCTACTCTATTTTATATAAAATAGTAGTAGGGCAGTAACTAAGGAAAGAAAACCTCTAGTCACTCTTAGGAGCCCTAAGTACCTCTGGACCTTTTTCTCAGGTTAAAAAGGAATGATGGGGATTGGGGATTTAGGCTCAAGTGGTAGAGAGTGCTTGCCTAGCAAGCACAAAGCACTGAGTTTGGTCCCCAGCACCCAAAAATAAATAAATAAATGTAAATAGAAAGGAATGACTTGTTAAATTAGCACTATAAATACAAATTTAATAATACTGTACTTTTCGCTTTTCAGCAGAAGCTAGGAGCTGAGGGTGTAAGCTTGGTGGTAGCATGTGTGAGACCTTGGGTTCAACTGCAGCACCAAAAACTCAAACCAAAGCCACAAGCAAAGAAAAAACCCAAATGCAATTAGCTCTAACTTTATTGCTTTATTTTCAAAATATGGGTTTAAATCTATGGAGTTTGGCAGCTACTCTGTTTAAAGTTCACATTGAATCAATCCCTGAAAGGAAAGGAAATAGGGAGAACACAGAAGATGTAAAAGAATTTTATTGGTGGCAGCAGTAAGGATATTAAGTTTTAATTTCTTCCTTAGCTATGAGTCCTTCTACTAAATATCAAACTATTGTAGATAATGCTGTAATCAAAATCGTACTCAATATGCCATTCAATTCAATAGAGATAATTACATCTAAACACTTTCTGCACTGTCTTTACATAAATACCTGTTGATCTCTAAAGGTAGTATAATAGAAAGGACAACATACAGTTAAAACTGGATTTGAGTCTCTGCTCTGCCAATAACTAGATACAACTGGGTAACTCAGTAAGCTTTTTAAAGCCTATTTCCTCATCTAAAATGAGACGAGTAGTTTACTGTGAGAGGTAAAAACAAAAAGATTTAATATATGCAAAGCAGAGAACATGGCACAAATTCTAATAAAGGAATATCAGACTGAAGTGTCTTGGATCACCTACATAACTATCCCCAGGAATTCCCCACGCCCAAATTAATGTGTTGCAAGCATTTCCCTTTCAAATTAGTTCCCAAGGGCTGGGTGTGGTGGCACACACCTGTAATCCCAGCACTAGGCAGGCTGAGGCAGGAGGATCGCCCTGAGTTTGTGGCCAGCCTGGGCTACAAAGCAAGACCCTGTCTCAAAAAACCAAACCAAACCAAGCCAAAGCCAAACCACAAATTAATTCCTGGCCCCAATCTATCACTCCTACACAAAGAAAAAAATGAGCTGCCTTTATCCAACTATCTTACTATTTTAGGTTCATATATGTACACATAACATGCCTTAGCCCACAAACCACCCTTCCAGAAGCAATTCTGTAATTTAGTTTCTTGTGTGGTAATAATTAACACTGACTTCTTTTACTAAAAAACATGTTTCTCTAGAAGTATGAACTAAAGTCTTATAGCCAATGATTTACTTGAGCAATTAATGATAATCTTATTAACAACCTAATGACAAACTTAATCTACTTATATCTCTTTTCTTGTTTTCATCTTGTATTTTTTAAAAAAATTAATTGCTTTTCCCTACAGGTACCAAAAGACACAGAAGGCAAATAATCACGTTTTCTCTCAGAAATATTATGTATAATTATAAAACTTTGGGCACTAAGCAAGTAAGTAGTGATGACTTTTAAAAAATATCTTACACATATGTCATGTATTCTGTATCTTCTACTTTCCCAACAGACTTAGCTTATTAGGAATTGATTAAGACCCAAAGACCGAAAAACAATATTAAGTGGTCAAATAAATAATAGTAACTCAAGAGAAGACAAACATTCTTCAGAAAAGCTGGCTGAAAGTTATATTGAAGATGTCCTTTAAGAAGAATACTTATTCTCACATACAATAGAAAACAAGAAGAAGACACCAAGAATTGTTTCAAGCCTTCCTATAAATAACCTAGAATGTATCTCTGACCTTTAGTCCTGTGTAGGGAAAGGGTAAATATATAAGAACCTGGAAGAAAGCTTTGAAGTGAGCATCCTCTTGAACGGTAGTGTTCTGATCACTTGGGAGGAGAGGGAACAGGCTCTGAAGTCTCACCCTTTCACAAATCACCTTGTTAGGATGGCCAGGTAGAGGTGCTGAATTGGCCCCGGGAGATATCTGGGAAAAAGAGGGAGAAGAAAAGGATAGTTCATGGCTAGCCGCACCAATATGGAGAATCATGCCTACAAAGGATAGTCTGGATTTCTAGTTTTTGATGATTCTGATATCAGAGGCTGGAAAGAAATAAAAATTAACTTTAAGCATGAAAACAAGGATGGCAAAGGTTGCCTCTGGCAATGGATCTCTCACAAAAAAAACTCCTTGAGGCAAAACAGTACAGCCCAAGAATATCAAGTCCTTCTTTTTCCCAAATACCTACTGATACTTTTTCTATTGGTCTTAATTCTGAAATCCTGAAAGTCAGACTTTAAATTAGGAAAACTGGAGGTAAAAATCACACATCTTAAGAACAGAATGATGAATTTTAGCTGAACTAAAATTAGTATTTTTTTCTCATTCTTCTTTTAGTTAACCTTCCAAATGGTCATGCAAAGGAAGGTGAAAATTATAACAATATTTTTGGTAAAACTGGTCTAACTAGCATACATATGACTGAACATAATGTAGCATATAGCAATCTCATGTTTAACGGTAGATATCGTCACTCAATATAAACCTCATGACCCTAGGGAATAAAGGATAAGAACATAAACCCCAAAATAAATGACTGCATCTTTAAACATTTGACTTGACTGTTGGTTAATCACCTTTAAACTCATAAGTAAATATACTTAATTCAGTATTTTAAAAACCAGGCACAGTGGAATTGGGAATTTAGCTCAGTGGTAGAGTGTTTGCCTAGCAAGCAGAAGGCCCTGAGTTGGATTCCCAGCACACAAACAAATAACAAAATAAACAGAAAAAAAAAAACAAAAAACAACCAACCCAAAACACCAAAAACAAAAAAACCAAAGAACAAAAGATACAAGCACATAGCTGGGCCTAGCGGCACATCCCTGTAATTCCAGCTGTTTGGGAGGCTGAGGCAGGAGGATTACAAATTCAAGGCCAGCCTGGACAATTTAAAAACCTTGTCTTTACACTGCTAAAGAGAAATTCTCCTTGAGAATTGGGCTTTACTGACCTGCTTATTTCTACACTAAATATCATGTGATTTAACACCATCTTGGGTTTTGGTTTTTTTTGCCATCTTGTTTTTAAGAGTTTCACTGCCTCATTCATCCACTCACTCTTTAAGTGCCTATTTGATGGCAAGCACCAAACCAAAAAGAAGGGCATGGTTTCAAACCTTCAAGTATATGCATCAAAAAAAAAAAAAAAGAAACAAAAGTAAATCACAGTGCAACATAAGTAACTTACTAATAGTAGGCAGGAGGATCTATGGACAGGTAATCGACAGGAGTGGTGTAGTCAGGAAACTGCAAAATGTTCAGTATGGCTAGATGGTCAAAAAGAAGCCAGAGAAAAAGGTAGTATTACCTATCTATTTAGAGGTACTAGGGACTGAACCCAGGACCTCCACACTAACCTAAATCCCTATCCCTTTTTGAAACTTTTGAGACGGGGTCTCAGTAAGTCACCAGATTTCCCAGCCTGGACTCCAACTTGTGATCCTCCTGCCTCAGCCTCCCAGAGTGCTGGGATTATAGGTCTGTGCTACCATGCCTAGCTGGGCTGGTGCTCTGCCACTGAACTAAATCCCCAGCCTACCATGCCTAGCAGAATGCTAACTATGTTAGTATCCTTGATGTAATAACTTTCCTTAAGTCCCTTTATAACTTTCTGGTTAGCCACAAGTCTGGTAAACAGACAACCATGACCACTGCTAAGAATAAAATTACTTCCAAAGATCCTCCTAGGAGTCATAGCAAAACACTTGAAGGCAGAACTTTAGAATTTGTTACTTTTCACAGAAAATGTTTTGGATGTAAGCTAAAACTTATCTCTGTACTACAAACATAAATGTGCTAATTTCTTTTGCCATTATAAACTAGCATACATTACTGAATCAAGGAATATTTACTGATTGCCTCCCATAAGCCAAGAGTTATGTAAGGAAAGAAGATATAAAGATAAAACATGGATTCCACCTTCATCAAGCTTATTCAAAAAAGAAAAAACAAAAACCAGGCATAGTATTGCATGCCTAGAATCCCAGCTACTCAAAGGGCTGAAGCAAGAGGACTGTGGGTTAGAGGCCAGATTAAGTCAGACCCCGTCTCCAAATAAAATAAGAGACTGGGAATGTAGGCGCTAGAACATCTGCCAAGTGTGAATGAGGCCCTGGATTCAATTCCATACACATACGTAGTGTTAATATTTAAATGTAACCTAGGCAAAAATTAGCACACAGGAAGGAGTCCTGAGTGGATCTAGGATAAGGGTAAAGATTTCATAGAAAGAAGTATATTTCACCTTCCTAACTCAATCTAAGGAATGCTTTTAACCACTTTATAACAATTCTCTCAAAATGGTCTGGTCCTTTTTATAGGTTTAATAATCTTTCTGCAATCCTCTTATGCTTTTAATTTGCCCAGTAATGTTTGTAGTCAGTTTTAATAAAGCCTTCTGCCTTTAATAATCATACCAGGGTCTTACAAACCCCTGCTTTGTAAGTTTCCAAACAGCTTCCAAACTGATTGCAGTTTCCAAACAGCTGCTTTGGAAAACAGATCTCAAGGAATTAGATGTTCTCTCAATAAAAACCTGGCATCTCTGGCCCCTGTGGCTGTAAGTTAATTTTCAAGCATATTCTCTTCTCACAGTATCTTCCTTTGGTCAGAAGCTCCATTTGTCTAAAGGGAGGACGAACAATACATTGAAAGAAAAGCTATATTCAAATCCTGCAGTGAAAGTCTGGGTCAAAACCATAAATGAATGGGCTTAAAAAACCAGGCCATTCCTCCCCACTATAAGATAAAACCACATTTTATTTGTATATGTATAGAGAATCTGCCCAAAAAAATGTATACACACTTCAGAAAAATAGTATGATTTTTTTCAACAGATAGTGTTATCCTTGTGTTGGTGGGGGAGGGGTACCCTAAAGGATGTCATATGTCCCAGAAAATCCACTATATTGCCAGCCCTTTGAGAAGAAATTGAAAATGGATGTGCAGCAATCTCAATGACCGAGGTTACCTAAGCAGCAGTTGGCTGTACTAATAAATGTCTGGCTACCACTATTAATGGCCACCACTTTGAGTACTTCTTATAATTATAGAGGCCAATTATATATTAATCTCATAATGTCTTAATAAATTTAGTAATATTCATACAAGTTTTCTTTTCCTGAAGTGTATACACTTTTTTTGGGCAGACTCCATGTACGTGGTAGGCAAACTGCTTAGTAAGGATGTTCCCCAGGATTCTCATCTCCGGTATTTATCTCCTGTATAATACCTTCCCTTTGTGTGTAGGCAGGACTGTGAATAGATCTCATTCCCATGACTTTAGGTTAAAGAATGTGTCAAAGTGGTAATTTTTCAGATATAATCAATAGGAAGATTATGCTGGGTGGACCTGACTTGATCAGAGAAAGCTCTTAAAGGAGGACTGAGCTGTTCCTGATGAGGTTGTCTCCCGCCAACCCTTCAAACTAAGATGCTGTATTGTGAGAAGTCAAGAAGAGGGTCATGCCAAGTGTGGTTACACATGCCTGTAATCCCAGGACTCTGGAGACTGAGGCAGGATTACCTCAAATTCAAGGCCAGTTTGGGCTACACAGTGAGTTCAACACTAGCCTAAACTACATAACAACACCCTGTCTCAAAAAACGAGCAACCAAAAAAGAGGGCCATATAGCAGGAACCGGAGGGCAGTGGCTAGGAACTACAGGAATTTTGAAGTGACGGCCTATAAGACAATGGGAGAAGTCCTACAATCTAAGAACCACATTCAATCAACAACCAGTGTGGGGTTGGGGATTTAGCTCAGTGGTAGAGCGCTTGTCTAGCAAGCGCAAGGCCCTGAGTTTGATCCCCAGCAACACCCCTCCCAAAAAACAACCAGGTAAGACCCTGAGTAGAGGGCTCAGCAGATAGCTAATTCATATTAGAATTCCTGATACATGGAAACTGTGAGAGAAGAGAGTCTATATTCCATATTTGTGGTAATTTTATACTGTATACAACACAAAATGAACACTATGTATATATGTTATCTACCTACCTACCTACCTACCTAGTCCCAAACTCATGGGAAGTTTCTCCACAATTACAAATTAAAACATTTTTATCTACACAGTACAGGTTTTAAAACTTTACTCCAGTAACAGCTATGATCATGCCAAAAACCGAACTGGGCTCTCTGATCTTTACACACTATACGTCAGGTATAACTGACTTGCTTAAAGTCATACACCTTAGAAACATCAAAACCATAATTTGAACCCAAGTTTATCAGAGGCTAAGGTTATATTCAAATTCACTAAGCCACTTGATAAGTTATTTTCAAGTAGTATTATTCTTTATAATCTAGATTGGTTAAGTACTATTCCATAAGACACATTTAAAGCTATTTTAAATTATCTGAAAATAATAAACATGTTTCCTTATAGACTGTTTTAGACATATCTTCATTAAATTTTCCCTCAACTAAAATTACAGGGTTATATATACTATACCTGAAAGTTGATACAATTTTATTTTTCCTTTAACCTGGCAACTGTAGAATATTACAATTTGGTAACTTCAGCCTGCTCTCAGGATGTAACCTATACTTCTCACAAAGTCCTATGGTGGAAACATTCCTATGAGGAGATTACATCTCATAGAACTCTCAGAAAGTCTCGTTTTTAGTATTTATTTGTTAATTCATCCAGCATAACTGAAAAAACACTGTTTCATTAAGACTTCATAAAACAGCTTAACCTTTTAAGCGCCAGTACTTTACTATTTTAGGACATCTGCTTAATGTAGCCTTTCTGTTTTGGTAACCAAATATAATCAACAATTTAATATTCTTCTTGGAGAGTGTTGTAATTATTATCAGTTATTATGCTAAAAACAACAGAATTTAGAAGACACTGTCTTGGCTGGGGATTTAGCTCAGTGATTAGAGTGCTTGCCTTGTAAGCACAAGGGCCTGAGTTCGATCCCCAGCACCACAAAAAAAAAAAAAAAAAAAAAGAAGACACTGTCTAGAACTTTTCCTTCTAGAATTGCTTCTGATGATAGCTTTCTTCTTTATTCGTTTATGTTTTTCTCATGCAGGTACAAGGCCTCTAGGCTAATATTAATAATGTACTTTCTATAAAGTTGCTCAAAGGTCTGAACAGCCTTCTCCAAAATAGCCCTATTACCCTGGGGGAGGGAGGAATTGCATGATGGCAAATACTAATGTCTTGGAAAGCAATTAGGTAGATCTTACTAACAATTTAAAAAGCTTACCTATCATTTTGGATCAGTAATCTTTAATCTGCTAAAGATTTTCAGGTTATACTCTTAACTAAAAGAAAAGCGGTATGACCAAATATATTCACCATAGTATAACGGCAACAATTTAAAAAAGAACTAGAAGTTACCTCAATGTTTAATAAGTATTAGCTAAATAAAGTTATGGTACACCCACTTTATTATATAGCCATTAAAAAAGTAGCAACAAAAACACATATACTATTAAGGAAAGGGGGACAAAATTACGTAAATGCCACAATCATACTGAGGTTAAATACATGGAGCTTCATTAATTTGAGATAAAATTTATTTTAGAAGATTGGGAAGAATTTAAGTACTCTAAAGATGAGTCAAATAAGCCTCAAGAAAATACAGGTAAGACTTCCATGGATGTTCACCACACTGTCACATCTAGAAGAATGTGCAGCATATAGCAGGCGCTCAATTATCTGCTGGAAGGATAATCTTCCAAACTAATCAAATGATAGAGTAAGCCTGTCTTTGTGTTTTATGTCACAAGTTTCTTATGAACCCGATTAGAATGAGATAGGCCAAAGGCTTTTATCAGAGAAGGGAGAAAGATCTGATTTGTTTACCTACGTATTCCCACTCAAAAGTCAGTGGCTGCCCACCATATCCCTACTGAGGAAAGAGAAATCAGAGAGGTATTTACAGTTATGTGCTTGCTGGAATATCCCCCCTCCGAGTCTGAGAATGAACCTAGATCTCAATGCTGCCTGAGAGTTTTATCACTGAGCCCAAGACAAATCTGTTTCTTTAACTTTTGTTTTCTGGAAGCAGTTTGCCAGGAGGATTTTGTTAGTGCAGAGCAGGGAAGAGGAGTTTGGAAGCAGATATACGTGCCTCTTGAAGCCATGTAAAAGTCAGGGTTGCATGGGTATCGGACTCTTTGGGGAATAGCAGAAATGTTATAAAATTGAACTGCAGTAATGGCTGCACAACTCTGTAAGTTTAGCAAAAATTGTTGGTTTTGAATTCTCATTGTAATGCATCAATAAAGCTGCTTTTTTTTTTTTTTTTTTTTTTTTTTTTTGCTGTTTTTGAGACAAGGTCTCACTATGTAGATCAGACTGGCCTTGAACTACTATGTAGTCCAGGCTGGCCTCAAACTTGCAGCAACCCTCCTGCTTCAGCCTTTCTAATGCTAGGAGATTATAGGCATGTGCCACCATGCCAGGCTTAAAGCTGTTTTTTTAAAAAAGTTTTGATCAATTTTGCATATGCTTATGATTAAAAAAACAAAAAAAACAGATCAAGAACCTGATTCTGGAAAGCTGAGGTCCGAACAATGAAGGGTGGTGACCCTGAGATGCATTTTTCTTCAAGGTCCAAAACCTCTAAAGTCTTTCTTCTCTAAGCTTCAACAATTTAAACATACAAAAGGCACATGATTGAGAGATGTGGTAAAACAGATAAAGTCATTCTATTACTTTTATAAAACTGTCACAATTTCTCTAAAAAATAATTTTGAAAAGTTAATGAGGGAACTGAGACCCAAGCAACTAAGGTACATCAAAAAATGCCAATGTTCATTAAAAATGAGACTGTGTAAATGACCCCTCTTCATTTGTTTTCTCTAAATTTCATTCTCTTGAGCAAATGCTCAAGCATTTGCTTTACTTCTAGATAAAAAATGTCATGTTTAGGTATTTAACATTTGCTGATGAATACACTAGACCAGAACTAACTAAATGGTCCAAAATGCATGACTACAATCAATTTATTCTCCCTGCAGAGAAAAAAGCAAGCTATGAGCTAATCAGAGTAGAAGAGAAACAAAAACTGCTATCACATATATAAACATATACGTGTATATGTCTATCTATCCAATGTGAAAACAACCAGAAAATTTTTAAGTAGACCCAGACACCACAGAACAATGAAGACTATTCAAGAACTACTTCCTCAGCAGAATGATTTACAAAATGGTAGTGGCCTAAACCAGAAGTCACACAAAATAGAACGAAAACAGATGAAACAAAATATAAGTAGAAAACAGATAATCTTGACCAATAGTCAAAGTTCCCAATCATTTCAAAGATTTTTATCTTAAAATTTCTCACTCCCAGTGTCCCCTTAGCCTAAAAAAGAAGTACAAAATGAGCACCAACAGAAAAGTCTGGCTATGTAACATAAGTTACCTAATTCAAAGGGTCAGCAAAAAGAGGTAATAAATTTACACTCTACAGTCCATACACTATGACACTAACAGATTCAGTTATTTCTGACTATGACATTCTGTTAACTCTTCCTCAAAAATGAGGCTGTTCTAAAGGAGGAAACTCAATATCTAACCTACCTAGGTACATTAACATGCCAATTTACATTAGTTAAAAAAAAAAGATGGGTGGGTAGCTCCGTGGTAGAACACTTAAATAGCTAGCACAAAACCCTGAGTTTGATCTCCAGTACCAAGGGGGGAAAAAAAAGCTGGACATACAAATTTTAACAAATACAGGAACCACCTTTTCCAATCAGAGAATATCAGAGGTGGAAGAGGCACAGGTTATGTAAGTCCAATTATATCATACTTTACAAAGAAGGCTCAGAGTCTCAGATGGTCAGTCCGTGGCAAAACTTAATTATATCCTCTAAGGCCTCCAATCCTTTTCCTACAGAAAATTAAAAATCAATTTTAAAGTAGACCTCTATAATGAACAGACTTATAGCTAGTAGGGTTTCAAAAGATGAAATACATTACTGGGAGAAAGAGGTATCTGACACACAATTTCCAGTTAAAATTCAAGTTAGAAATTCCACCTTTTGATTTCAAAGTGACCGATGTTCCCACACATAATCTGACACACATATGTATTTGATGTTGTACTGTTACGTCTATAGAAGTTCTATTTCTTCCGTGAGAATGTGTTTCTGAAGGAACAATTTTACCTGGATCTCAACTATCCTTACAAAAACTAGATTTTTACAAAATCCCAGTTACAAGGACTGTTGGCTATTTAAAGCAACTTATGATAAACGTGCTTACAACGACAGTACCTGCAATCAAGGCCAAATAAGATCCCAAAGGCTCGGAATTCTAAGGTAAAAATCGATTGTGTATGAGCATCGAACACATTTAAAATTTCATATTAGGTCCACCGCTTAAGAAAAATGAAATGGCAATTCAAATGAAGCAGCAAAGGCTACATTTAAGCATTCACTTCTACTTATGGTATAAGAATTAACATATCTAACTTTAAATAAAATAATATACCTCATTTTGCCACACAAAGAAAAGGGTCTTACTTACAAGTCACAGGCATGAAAACAAAAAACTTTATTCTCTTTGGCCCTCAATAACCTGAAAAACTCCCGTTCCAAAAACCAACCTCTCTCATTCTTCACCACTGAAAGAAAGAACTCCCATTCCCTGAGAACAAAACGCAGCCTGTCCAGAAAGCTGGGGCAGACGGGGACCGAAGGCCACGAGAGAGGACCCTTCCGACCGGGTTCTGCGTTCTCCTGGGTGACATCATTTCACCTGCGTCTCAGCAGAGGGAGGGAGCAAGAGAGTAGGGCCCTCTGCCAGGCGGCGGGCCGCCTCTCCTGCTGGCCACGGCCGCACCTCCTCGCTGCCGCCGCGTGAACAAAGAGCGCGGGGCTGCCGGGCCAAATCTCCGCCCGACCGGCGGGCGGGCGCGGCCCGCAAGCTCCCAACGGCCCGCGGCACGTCCCGCCCTCGCGCGGGAGCCAACGGCCGCGGCGGCCAGTACCTGAGAGGGGAGGCTCCGCCCTGCGGGGCTGCTCCCGCGGATCCTCGCTGGGCCGCCGCCTCCTATTGTGATCACTCGCTCAGCCAGCGGCCAGCTCGCCAGCTCCTCCGCTCCCGGGCCTCCTCAACCCCGGAACCCGGGCTCCGTCGGAGGCACAGTCACGGCGCTTCCTTCCTCTAGATACCATCACATGGGCCGCGCCAAGAAATGACGGTTGCACGCCTAGAACTGACAAAGTCGGCTAACGCCTCGGAGGCCCCATCCTGTTTGCGTCCCAACCGCCCTGACCTCGGGACCGACCCACAAAGCCGCTCGAGGGGGGGGCCCCGCCCCGCAGCACCGGGCCTCGGCGCTCGCGGTCCGGGCTCGCCACGCGCCGGCGCACTGCCCTCGGCTGCGCGCGCAAGCAACGCACCCTCAACTGCTAGGCCGCAAGATGCGCGAGCACGCGAGCCTAACACGTCCGAGTTCGGGTCGCCCACCCGCCAGCACAAACCTAGAGTGCCCGGGGCGCGAGACCGCCTGGGGGCTCCGCCCCTTTCCACTTCGGCTCAGCTCCGCGCCGCGAGCCCCCTTTGTTTCCACCCCGCGGGGGCGGGGCGGGGCTGCGCGCGGCCAGGCGCGCCTCGGACTAGTTCCGGCAACAGAGCGGGTCGCGCAGCTCCTCTGCGCAGCCCCGCCCCGGCCCACCTCCTGCGCCAAGCTGCTAGGCGGCCGCTTCGCTGGCAGGCGTCAGGACTAAATTTCCGTATTGTCGTAAACTCAGTTCTCAAAGTACAAGTGGCCCGAGAGGTAGAAATTTTTATTGATGTAGACAGAAGTGTTTCACAATGGGGCAGGCAGGTTTGAACCCAACTTGGCCTCTGAGGCTTCATAAACTTTACACCTAGTCAGACCTTAGTAGGGGATGTGAAATAAACTGGAAAACTACAGCCAACTTGCCTCCTCATCACGCTCAAGATCCAAGTTAAGTAAGGTCGTCCACAAAAATACGAGAAATACAAGGAAAAGTACTGTTAGATGGTATAGCAGTGGAGAGAGAGAAAGAGACTAGTCAAGGAGATAGGGAAGACGTGGGCTTTTCAAAGTAGAAATTAGACAAGTCCTACAAGGATGGTGGTATTTTAAGGGTGGCAGAGCGAAACTAAGGACCATTCAGCAGCAGAAAACCCAGGTTTTACCTCTTTGGGTATTAAACCTGTCTCCTACTCAGCTCCCTGGAAGATCTACCTCTCTGCAATCTGGGCCTCAGCTGCTTCAGGTAGGAAATGGAGACCCAAACTAAAATGTTTCAGGATCCTCTGAACTGTGTACATTTTATATATGAAAAGACCATATGGTAATTAATGCTATCCATTCGTCTCCCTTATTGGAGGGAACACCACCACTCCTCTGACTGTAACCCCAAGGCCCAACACCTGGGCCTGAAACAAAATAGCAAGTGCTTAGCAACTACTACATCAAAATGCCAGCACCTGCATCAAAATTCTAGGACCAGGGAAAGCTTGGGTGAGATAATAGGGCCCTAAGAACATATTACTCTCGCCCCAGGCCTACAGCCCCATTATGTAGCCCAGTTATCTACCAGGCTCTCCCAATCCTCTGCCAAAGCGCCCAGTTTGGAGGTGTCCAAAGTTTTAAAATCCCCCCGCCACATCATGCTTTAGTTACAGTCCCAATTATACCTGTAATTATATCCAATATAATCCATTTTTTAAATTCTTATTTTTTTCTGTGGTACTGGGGTTTGAGCTCAAGACCTTCATTCACACTGTGCTACATCCTCTGGATCCCTCACAGTTCCCACTCTACTATTATGGATTTGCCTGACATTACACATCTTCCACTGGAATTTCAAGAATATGTTTCCTTATGTAATGCAGACCTCCCTGAACCGCTTTCTTTCATCCCTGGGTATGGGCTACAGGATGAGAGAGAAACAGGGAGGGAAATTACCATTTGGGAGCTGTCCGATAACATAAAGCAGATTTCTCAAATGCAGCAAAAACCTGTAACAGTCCTCACCCATAAATTTTAAAGAATCCCTCTGTACTCCATCCAACACTTTGTGAGGTAAACTCCTTGAAAACCTCTCTAAAAGTTACAATTTTAGCTAACTGGGCTCCAAAGGTTTAATCTAAGAAGTCTGTCAGGATGTAAACAATGCTGCCACACCTCCAGGTTGGATAGTTTGCACTGCAATTCTTCTTTAATTGACTTCTTAACCAGAAAATCTGGTGCTAGTAATGGCCCAATGAGTGACAGCGTTTTAAGGTGAGTCACTTTTGGCAATCTCATGTGTCAGGAGTTAATAATATCAAGAGTAGTTGCTCTATATCAGTCAAGCTAAAATTTTATTTGGTGTCTGTTCGCAAAGGTATTTGGTTCAATAGTCACCTAATACAACTTTCTGCAATGATGTAAATGTTCTACATCTGCACCAATCAAAAAGTATCCAGTAGCTAGCCATATGTGACTACTGACCACTTGGAATGTAGTTCCTCATCAGTTTAAAAAGCCAAATATGGCTAGGGGACAGCACAGCATCTGTAAGGAAAGTAGTTGCTGTGGCAAGAACTTTTTAAGAATTCTGATTCCAAGGCTGCCCTTTGGTTTCTATGACATAAGTAAATACTATTAAAAAGTGTATTTTACTAAAATAAAAATGTCAAAATGTTGCTTACTGAACAGGGAAATAGTGAAGTGCCTTCAAATTAGTCTGCTAGTTATTCTACCCCAGTGTGCTACCATTCTAATACATGAGAATAACAGCAGCCAGCACAAAACAATCTAGGCAACCCCCACTCTACTGTGTTAGAAGCTGTGTTAGACATGATAACCAAGTGTGTATATTTGGCCTATTCTTCAATTCTAAATCTTCCCCTTCAAGGATGTTTCTTTAGCAATTTTCTCTCTCCTTTTATACCATCATGTCTTTCTCTCCACTGGGTCATTCCTAGCAGATCACACAAACATAGCATTAAGTTTTCCCACCACTAAAATTTTAACAATGGTTAATGGTTTGGAGTTTGTTTTCGTTATTCTATTTAAGAAATCTGATTGGGGATACAGCTCAATGGAGGGTGGTGGGGCACAACAAAACTTACCTTGTATGTATGAGGTTCTTGGTTCAACTCCTAGCACAGTGGTGGTGGGGGTCATCTCTAACATTTGGGTTATAAAGTTGTTTTTCTATATTATTTTCTTAGAGCTTTTATAATTTCCTTTTCATGTTTAGATCTACACATCACCTGAAATTAGTTGTTTTTTTAAGTGAGGTGGGAAACATGTTTTTCCCCCATATAGGTATCTACTAGTAACTGACACAGCATAATATATTGAAAAGACTATTTCCAACTGCTCACCTATTAAAAACCGAGCATCCACCTATGTATGAGCTTTTGGGCTCAGCAGTCTATTCCACTATTCTCATTCCTGTGCTGGTACCATGCTATTATTATAATTATTGTTGCTTTTTAAGATTTTCTTGCCCTTTTTTTAAAAATATGGGATCTTAAATCATATTTGGCAGAAAATAATGACTTCAATTTACTTCTAACATGTAGTCATTTTCTCACTTCAGTGCTAGGACCTCTAGTACTGTATGTGCTAAACAGACATGGTCAGCAGTTATGTTTTTCTTTTTGGCGGGAAGGGTGCTGGGGATTGAACGCAGGCCTTTGCACTTGCTAGGCAAGTGCTTTACCACTGAGCTAAATTGCCAACCTCAGTTATCTTTTTCTTATTCCAGATTTCAATTGGAAAATTCCTGACATTTCAGCATAAGATTTGGAGGGGTTTTTGTAGATCCTTTTAGTAAATTAAGAGAGTTCTATTTCTAATTCAGTAAAAATTTATTATAAATAGACATTTAATTTTATCAAAATTTTCTGCATCTATGAAATAATATGTGATTTCCTGTTAATAATATGTGAATTAGATTGGTTTTTAAATGTTAAACCACTTTTACATTCCTAATCCATTTTGGTTTTATTGTGTTGCCTTTTTAACATACATGGGTGGATGCAATTTGCTAAATTTTTACCTGTGTTCTTGACTGAGATCAGCAATAATTTCCCATTTTCGAATGTCCTTGTCAATCAAGTTTTATTAAAAAGATTTTTGTTAACCTCAGAAAATGCCTCAGGGAATATTCTCTTTTTTTCTATCTGTAGACGTGTTACTGTAAATTTGGTGCTATGCCTTCAAATGTTTGGGAGAATTTATTGGTTAGCCAACTGTACCTGGAATTAAATTTTTTTACATGTCCTATCAGATTGTCTGTATTTTCTTTATTTCTCTTTTTTGTTTTGAAATGGGGCCATTGTGTTACCCAGGCTGGCTTTGAACATGAGATTCTCTTTCTTCAGCCTCCCAAGTTAGCTAGGATTACGGATACACTGCACTTGACTCAATCTTTTTTTAAATTTCTGAGGAAAAACAACTACAACCTTAGAACACATATAAGGAAGATGTCATTCTGAAATTAACAATCTGCTTCTAGAAAACCATCTTCCAATCATGAGTTTTTGAAAGGTACTGCTGCTGTAAATACATTTTCAAGCACACCACATAAACAATAATACTCTGACAAGTGAAAATATAAAATTTGTACAAGAGGTCAATTTTGCTTTTCTGAACATCGAGGAGTACTGAAATGATTACCTGAAGGACTATTTTACAAAAAAGGTGTCTCTGAGACTCTAGGCTTTCTTCTTCCTTTACATTCTACTGTCATAACACACTGAAGCATTTATTAAATGTGTGTTTCCCTCTTATACAGTAAGCGCCTTGTGGGTAGGTCCCATTTCTACTTTGTCTATTACTGATGCCCATGTTGGGGAATACTGGATGGCAGAGAATGTACAAAGAGGAAAAGAGGGTCTTACCTATTTTAAGACATTGGAAAGCATGATCAATGAGCTGCAGATAAAGAATCACTTGTCCAGATGCCAAAGAACCATTTACATGGAGAGTAAATGCCGAAGTGGGTGTTGAGTAGAGAGAACGGCCCTCCCACTGGAAGTCCCTGACCTTTACTAATATAGAGCCAGTTTCCCACTGCTTACCAGTGTCAGGACCAGGGCTGTTCTTCCATCATATACAGTGCTGGGTGTCCTGTCTATAATCTCACTCCAACAACACCAAACACAATTCCTGAGTTAGTCCCTCTCCTGTGTATTATAGTACTAATCACTCTGCTTCACAACTGTGTATTTACTTGATTTTCCTGCCCAACAGACTACAAACTCCTTGACCCCAAGGACTAAATCTCACTGAATCTTGCAAAGAATCAAGCATGTGTTCAATACATTTATTTAATTATATGAATTTCACAACAGTAGTAATTCTAATTTTTCAATATATGAACTCCAAAGGAGAAATGAAGTAAAAAATCAGAGGAATGTGAGCAATGAAAAAGAAGGAAAAAAGAAACAAAAAAATTTCAAAAATGTCCCTAAAGCTAGCTTTGCTCTCCCATCCCACATTCTCCCCTAACAGTTTCTTTCCTTCCACCAAAGTTGGCTTTCAAAAAAGAAACCTAAAAAATGAAGCTGCACTGAGGGGTACTGACTGAGCAGTATGTACAAGCATGCAAAGACTTGATTCACTGCAAAACATTATAAACTGTTTCACCCAGAAGGGTCAAGGCGGAAAAGGTAAATTGCCAGTTACAGCTACTAATGCCCAGAAGAGGGCAGCAAAGGCTCAAATTTGAGCAAAAGGCTCAAAGCTTGCATCCAACTCATTTAAAGCCTCTTTTAACATAATAGCCAGTTATCCAGCTCTGAGACAGGAGTGTTCAGATGGTGGGATTACAGACATGCTCTACCACACCTATCTATTTAGCATCTCAAGTCTTTTTTGATTTTTCATTTGATTTTTTAAAATACCTACTTGCATTTTCATTCCTAATTGGGTTTCAGCCACTGGGTCGTGGCCCATAATAGAGAATGGCTGGATATGTTTACAACTGGAGACAATCTAAATGCCCATCAGTAGTAAGATTACACGTTATGGAAGAGTCATCCAGTGGAATACTGGAAAGCCACACACATCGAGTAGATACGGATCTATTGGCACAGAAAGATTAGTCTCAATAAATATTTGACTAAAAAAGTGCTTTACAAAGTACTACAGCCTGGACAACTCAGTGAGACCCTATCTCAAAAAAAAGGGGTGGGTATCTGGGGACATAGCTCAGGGTGAACACGTTAAATTCAATCTTCAGCACTGCCACAAAATAAATTTTTTAAAAATTGTATGTATATAAGTACAGTTTTTCATTCTACATAGAAAAAGGACTAGAAGAAAATCTACCAAAATATCAAGAGTAGTTATCAAGGAAAGGAAATGAGACTTTTAAGGTTCTTTTGCTTTATTTGCATTTTAGGTGATCAAATACTAAAAGAAAAAGATCTGAGATTTTACTTTGTGGTACCGAGGTTTAAACTCAAGGGCCTCTCTGCACTAGGCTACATCTGCATTTTCATTTTTTTAGGGTCTCACATCACAAAATTGACAAGGCTAGGTTTGAACTTGTGCTTAGCTTAGGTTGTTCCTTTCAACAAAGCTTCTTAGTTCATTGTTAGGGATGAATTATCTCTTATTTTTCAAATCTTGTCTTACATTTAGGTTGTTTTCAGTGTTTACTGTTAAAACGATGTCATGAATGTTGTTGTACATATGTATAGTTTGGCATGCATTTGAAAATACATCAAAGTAAATTTCTTGCAGGACAACTGCTGGTTCAAAGGGTATGTGCGTTTGTTTGTTTGGTTGGTTGGTTGGTTTTTTGAGACAAGGTCTTGCTTTGTACTGCAGGCTGTTCTTGAACTCACTGTGTAGCCCAGGTTGGCCACCTGCCTCAGCCTCTCAAATGCTGGGATTGCAGCAGGTGTGTGCCACCATGCCCAGGATCTTTTTTGTTTTGAGACAAGATCTCACAGTGTAGTCTGGGCTGGACTTGAACTCAGACAGTCCTTGACTATGTGGAGATCCTCCTGAATGCAGGGACTATAGGCGTGTGCCACCACACCCAGCTGGGTCTGTGTGTTTTTTTGGTTTTTTTTTTAACTATATTCTAAATTGCCTCCTAAAAGGCTACCCTAATTTTTACTCCAGTCAAAAGTAAATCAATGTGTAGTTTAGGGTCAACTCTGGAAAGGGAAACAGTAGTGTTTATTTAAGGGAACTCCCTACGGAAAGAAAGGATAACATTATGGGCAGCAAGCAGCAAGCCAAGCCAAGTGAGAGAAGCCCTAAAGCCAAAGTAGACCAATGTAATATGAAAGCAGACATATTTCATATCCAATTTTAAATTCTCTTTGTTATGCTCGTCTGTTAGGTCCCCGAGCCTTAAATATGGTCTATTAAATAACGTAGGGGAAAAAAAGAAATAACGTAGGAACCAAGCCCAATGAAAGGGACACCAGTGAGAACAGCTGGAAACTGGCTCAAAGGACAAGCTGCACCAACGAAGTCTCAGAGGTATCTGGGGAGCAAATTCAGACAAAATCGGCCAGTTGGAATTAAGAGGAACAAAGGGCTGAAATGGTTAAGGATGGAGCATTAAGAAAAAATGTAACCTGAAAAGCCAGTAAAAGAGATACTTAAATACGTGCCTCAAGAAAATAAAGTGTGGTATAAGCACTGATTAAGAAACAGAGAAACTCATACAATTAGTTCTTTCATCTTAGGGAGGACAATGAGCTGCTAAAAAGGAATATATGGGAATAAGAGGCAGAGTCTTAAAAAGTCTGAGATGCAAGAAACATTAGAATGTTCTCCTAGTGCACCAGACCACAGGAACATCCTGTTACTTCTTGTTACTATCTTTGATGAGAAACAGACTTTCCTCAGTGAATCCTAGTGGGTCTCATTTACCTAGATAGTCATTAACTTGCTCAGGATGACATATGCTGCTACAGATTTCTAACATCTTACATTGGTGAATGTGTGACCAGCTCACTGAAACTGCCAGTGTCCTCACAGTAGTCTTTCACTGATGATACATTTTTAGGGCTCTATCTAACCTGAATGGTTCTGCCTTGACATTTGTGATATATATGACAATCTCCACAAACCCTCCACCTTCCCACCTATGCCATGGGCCTTTCCAGACTTCATATCTCAGGAAAAGAAAGACATGTGTTGCCTGTACAGAATTCTAACATGCATAAAAAAAATCACAACCTTCAATAAAAACTCTTACAGTAGTACAACTCTTTATAGAGTAAATATAAAACGTAAGCTCCCACAGGAAGCTTATTTCCGCTCTGCTCGCTTGTTCCTATTACAACAGTGTCTTGTACGTAAAAGCAAGATAAACTTAGCAGGCAATGACATTTTAAAGGTCAACAAAAGAATGTCAACAATAATCTCAAGATATCTATCATTACATTGTATTTCTAATTACCTCAGATGCCAGATGTGTCACACATGTATGTCTACTTACCTCCAATGTCAAGAATATTCATGACATCTTTGTAACAATAAAGCAAAGTGAGAATCTACTGGGGGTTGGGGATTTAGCTCAAGTGGTAGAGCACTTGCCTAGCAAGCCCACAAGGCCCTGAGTTTGATCCCGGCACCCCCCCACACACACACAAAGTGAGAATCTATTTAAAAACACACTGAGTCACACAATACCATACAGCAAATTTCGGGCAGATAAGGAAGGATCATATATAAAGTTACCAAAAATTTTAAAAAATACAAGTAGATTTTTCTATACATAAAAGCAATGAAACATGTTTTGAAGGTATATACCAAAAGATCAGTTGCTACAAACAAGTTTAAATTTCTTTACATGGAAAGAAAATCTATTAAAAATTAAAAGGGAAGCTGAAAAAGTCTTTGCAAGTATGACAGATGATTAGTACCCCCATACAAAATGACAGAACAGGAATATCCCCAAAGAGAAAATATATGCAAAAGACACAATTTTTGGCGGGGTGGGATGCTGGAGATCAAACTCGGTGCCTTGCTCAAGTGCTCTACCACTTGAGCTAAATCCCCAGTCCCAAAAGACACAATTTTTAAAAAAGCAATACAAATGACTCATAAACAAACATACAGAAAGCCATAAAACCTCAGTAGTTATTAAATATATATTAAAACAATTAGATATAATTTCTTATCGATCATATGTACAAAATAAGTAATAGTATGGATAATATTTAATGACACCAAAAGGTAGTAAGAAAACATTCTTGTGTGGTAAAAGGAGGAGCAAAAACTGATGTATATGGATGTGTGAAGAAATATATAAAGAGATAAAGACTAAACATTCATATCCTTGGACTCAGCAATTCTACTACAACAACATAGGCTCAAGAAATAATCTACCAAAATTCATTATAAAGCTACATTAGTCAAAACAGTGTGATAAAAGCATACAGGTAAATAAAGACCAATGGAACAGAATAGAGAGCTCAGAAATAAACCTGCAGATTTATGGTCAAATTATTTTCCACAAGGGTGCCAAGTTCATTCAATGAGGAAATGACACTTTTCAACAGCAGGGAAAATTGGATATCCACATTCAAAAGAATGAACTTGAATTCCTACCTTATTCTACATACAAAAATTAACTCAAAATGCACTAAAGCCCTAAACTGAGAGCTAAAATTACAGAGCTTAGGGAAAAAGACAAAACGAAACAAAAATGGGCAAAAAGCTTTCTTTGATTTAGTGATGATTTTTTGAATGTGATATCAAAAGCATAGACAACAAATAAAATTTTGATAAACAGAGTATATCAAAATTAAACACTTTTTTTTTTTGGTGCTAGGGATCAAACTCAGGGCCTTGTACTTGCTAGGCAAGGACTCTACCACTTGAGCTAAATCCTCAACCCCCAAAATTAAACACTTCTGTGCATCAAAGCACACAGACAGAAAACAAAAAGGCAATCTACAAAATAAATAAAAATATATGAAAGCATGTCTAATAAGTGGTTAATATGCAGAATAATTAAAAACTCCAATAATTGAATGGCAAAAAGCACACAAAACACCAAAAACAACAACAACAAAACCCAACCTGAGCCAGGCAGGGTGGCACAGGCCTGTAATTCCATTATGACTTAGTAAGATGCTGTCAATCAATCAATCAATCAATCAATCAATCAGACTGGGGATGTAGCTCAATGCAAAGACCCTCAATTCAATCCCCTGTACTCCCTCCAAAAAACCTGATTTAAAAAGTGGTAAAAGACTTGAATAGACATTTCTACAAAGAGGATACATATAACGAATGGTCAAAAACCATTAATTAGGGAAATACAAATCAAAACCACAATGAGATACTGTCTTACACCTGTTAAAAGCCTATTATCAAAAAGAGAGAAATGACAAATATTGGTGAAAATTTGGAAAAACTAAAATTCTTACACACTGCTGGTAGAAATGTAAAATAGTATAGTCACGATAAAAAACAGTAGGACAATTCCTTAAAATATTAAAAATAGAATTAGCATCTGATCCAACAATTCTACTTCTGGGTATATGCAAGCTCTTATAGAGATATTTATATACCCACGTTCACAGCAGCATTCATTATTTACAACTGTTAAAGGTGGAAACGACCTGTATCCATCTATGAATGAATGATAAATAAAATGTGGTGTATCAAGCAATGGACTATTCAGCCTTTAAAAAGGGAAGGAAATTTTGGCATATGTTACGATATGGATGAACCTTAAGGACATCATGTTAAGTGAAACTAACCAATTACACAACAGATAAAGTGTATGCTTCTACTTTATAAGGTACCCAGAGTAGTCAAATTCATAGAGATAGAAGGAAGAATGACAGGGGTTGGGGATTTAGCTCAGTGGTAGAGCACTTGCCTAGCAAGTGCAAGGCCCTGAGCTTGATCCCCAGCACAGAAAGAAAGAAAACAAGACAAGACAGACAGACAGACAGACAGGAAGATAGATAGGTGGTTGCCACTGAATAGGAGAAGGAAGAAAAAGGAGTTCTTTAATGAGTTCTCTATGTGCAAGAGGAAAAGAGCTCAACATTGTACAACATGACTGTACCTAACTCTATGGAACTATACACTAAAAAATCCTCAAGAAGGTAAATTTTATGTTGTTTTTCCACAATTTAAAAAAATTCTAAACAGAACAACAAAGGAGATCTTTCAAATATATGTACAATGTACCAATACATGTTCTTGGGTAAAAAAAAAAAAAATCAGATATGCTACTCCTTTGCTTAAAACCCTCCAAAGGCTCCTCATAACAGGCAGACTAAAATCTAAACTTCTTTCCTTGGATTACAGTACCTGGCTCATGCCTACTAAAAACTTCCAACCTTGTCTCACTCCTCTCTCAATCACATCCACCTTGCTGTGCACATCAGTCTTTTTTGTTTCCCTAACCTTTTCAGCTCTAGGGCCTTTTAAAGCCACTGTATCCTCTTCCTGGAATACTTGCTCTATGACCCTGATTTTCACATGACTTATTCCATGTTCAGATCTTGGCCAAAGTGTTACATTCTTTTTTTTTTTTTTTTTTTACTAAGAGCATGTATTGGTACATTGCATACATAATGGTCACATTCAAAGCGTTACATTCTTAAAGGCCTTCCCCAAACACTTAATCTAGAGTAGCCAACTGCTCCACTATGTGCATAGCATTTACAGATATTTGACTTTTTTTTTTTTACTGGTTTACATATGTGCCCCTTCCACAAAAAATAAGCATCCTAAGAATAAGGATCTTCTGTGTCAGTCTTTTCTCCACTGTTCCTTGCTGACTCAGCAGGTCTAACACACAGTAAACATTTGATGAATGAATAAATGCATAATAGTTTCTTTAAAATGACTTTACTTCACAATTAAAGACCAGTTAAATAAATGACCATGTGTCCTAAGGATAGAACATTATTTATCCCTTTTAACGGAAGTTTCATATATACTGTATTAGTGTACAGCTTCTATGTTCCAGATGGCCATAACAAGTTTCTACATCCTACATTCTCTTGTTATGACATTCTGTTGACATTGCCTCCCAGTGGTCTGACTAATGTTTCCCCTCTGAATTTGGGCAGGCCTGTGATGATAGCAGAAGTGGCAGAAGCTTTGTAATTTTTGAAGTCAGCCTGTGGTCCTCTTGGGACATTCACTCTTGGAATCAAGCTGCCATGCTGCAAGGAAGCCTAGGATACACATAGGTGCTTAGGCTGAGAGCCCCAGAAAGGTCAACAACCATTAAACACAGGAGTGAGAAAGCCTTGAAAATGATTCAAGTCTCAGCCATCATTTGACTGAAAATGCAAGACAAATTCCAAGCAAGAGCCCCCCAGTTGAACACAGAAACACTGGAATCATGAAAGACACTAAAACTATTGCAGCTTTACCCTACTGAGTTTTATGGTAATCCATTACACATAAGTAGAAAAAAACCAGAACAATTTAGATATCAACCATGTAAAGAATACAGAGACAATTATTAAGGAGAAATCTTTCACTACAGAAATGCAATAAAACCACAATGAGATGGTACTTCACACTAGAATGGCTATAATCTAAATGACAAATTTAAACATGTTGGAAAAATATGGAGAAATGGAAATATTCATACACTACTGGTAGGGATATAAAATGGTGTAGCCACTTTCAAAAATGACTTGTTGGTTCTTCAAAATGGTAAACAAAAATCTATCATAAGTAAATAAAAACATACATAGAAATGTTCATAGCAATATTATTCATGATAACCACAAAATGGAAATAACCCAAATGCTCATCAACTGGTACAAGGATAAACAAAATGTTAAATCCACACAATTGAACGTTACTGACCCATACAGGAATGAAGTACTGATTCATGCAACAACGTAAATCTTGAAATGTTCATGCTAAGAGAAGCTACACATAATAGACTACGTATCGCATGACTCCATTTATATAAAATGTGCACAACACACGAATACATAGACAGTTCACAGCATGGCTATTTGCTTCTTGTAGGCCAGCTGAAGAAAGGAATAATGAGAAGTGATTGCTATTGCATATGGGTGGGGGTGGGGGAAGAGTGGTAAAAATGTTCTAAAATTAGATCATGGAAATAGGTGTACAATTCTCTGAAAATACTCAAAACAATCCTTTAAAAATGTACTTTTTAAAGGAATAAATGTTACTATATACAAATTACATCTCTGTAAAGCTGTTATTAAAAGACTTAAGGAATGTTTTCTGACATGATATTTATATAAATCAGCTTGCTAATTGTGTTATTCAAATTATCTTTATCCTTAATTTTTTTCCCTACTGGGATAGACACACCCTTAAGTGACCACTGATTAAATCAATGCCCTGGTGTAATTCCCTCCTGCTGAGTGCAGGTGAAACCTGTGACTTACTTCTAACCAGAAGAATATGACAAAGGTGGTACAGAGTTGTCATTCCTGCAATTATTCCATCTCAGGTGACAGGAGAGATTCTCCTACTGGCCTATAAGAAGCAAACAGCCATACTGTGAACTGCCAATGGAGAAGATCATGTGAGAGCACTATGGATAAGCATCTAAGACCTGTGATAGATAGCCTGGAGGCCAGTAAGAAGCTAGAATCTGAGGAAATGAATTTTGCCAACAACCTGAGTGAACTTACAGGAAGCTGATTCTTCTCTAACCAAAATTTGAGATGAGAACACAGCCCAGCTAATACCTTCGATTATAGCTTTGTAAAGCCCTGTGTAAAGGACTTAGTTCAGACTCCTGACCTTTGGAAACTGTGTTCAAACAGCCATTTCTGTGGTAATCTGTTATGCAGCAAGAGAAAGCCAATATAACTACTGTCGATACACTAATCTCTTAAATGGTATTCCTTCTTCCATGACATCTCTATACCTGTAAAGTTGTGACTTTGTCCATTTCTTCTTACATTTTTAATGATTCCTGGCTTAAATATTTGGGGCACTGAGGAGGAAAAATGTTTTTCCTGTGCTTTAACCACTTATTGGTTTACCCTGAGTGTCACTTGGGCAGCACATTTGTTTACGTACTGACTATCCCGAGCACCACTCAGGCAGGTGTTATTTCAACCAATTGATGCTTGTACTGAATAAATTTGATAAAATTGTCATTTTTCTATTTCCTGTTATCTTATAAAAATTAACAAAAATATGCAAATTTCAGTCATCCTGTATTTAAATAACTGGACTGGTAAGTGGTTAATACCACAACAATAAGCACATATTTCTCAAAAGTAGGGGCTTTCTCCTCACCAGCAAGTAAACGATGCTGCAGCAGCAGACATCAGCTTAGTTGTCCTCTAATTTAATTCAGTTGTGACACTATCTAGCTAAGGTAACTTCAGATTCCACTGGTTGAGGGCTCAGTCCTCAAGACTGCCCCTACTCACACTTTTTTTTTGTGTGTGTGCTGAAGATCGACTTCAGGGCCTTGCACTTGCTAGGCAAGCACTCTAACCGCTAAGCTAAGTCCCCAATCCCCGACTCCCACTTTAGATGCCCCAAGGACAAACCCCAGACTGCAACCTGTGCTTCTGAGCAACCAGCTATAAACTGGCATTCTCATGGCCCACGCCTTAATTTACTCAACTGCCTTCCAAAACTCAGGGAAATACTATGGTTACCTGATGATTTAAAAAAAAAAAAAAAAGAAAGAAAGAAAAGAAACTACAAAGGATACAGATGAAAAGATGCCTAGGGTGAAGTATGAGGGAAGGGGCATAGAGTGGCCAATGCCCTTTCTGGATGCATTGCCTTGAAGAATCTCCATGTATTCAGCTATCTGGAAGCTCTCTACAGAGCTGTTGGGTTTTAATGGAAATTTCATTGCAAAGGCAGATTGAAACATGGAGAACTGTGTCTTAATGTGATTGGACAAAAATGGTATGCTCTAATGCTGTTAGGCAGGGTGGAGAAACCCAGCAAGGCCTGTCTGTTCAGATTCTTTAGCATTCTTTCCCCCTGGGAATGGGGCAGGAACCCTTCTAAAATAGGATCTTATCATCTACTATCAGACAGGTAAGTCAAAGAATTTCTTTATGGCCTGCTCCAAGGCAGGAGAAAAAATTAGTTTCTACAACCTGCCTTGAGGATTGAGTTAAGGCCCAGTAATCATGAGCAAAAACCAAAAAATATTTATCATAATATCAAAGATATGTTGGTTTATGATTATTCACTATGCATTATGCCTTTTGCTTCCTCTGTCCAGATTTATAACTTATCCTTTGAATTCTATTAAATATTTTATTTCTGGAGCCAGGTGTGGTGATGTACACATGTAATCCCAGCATTTGGGAGGCTGAGGCAGGAGGATCATTGCAAGTTTAAGGCCAGCCTGGGCTACATAGTAAGTTCAAGTCCAGCCTCAATTACACAGTGAGAGCCTGCCTCAAAAAAAAAAAAAACCTAAAAAAAAAAAAGTCATTTCTGCTTTCTTTTTGCTGTGTATGCTTGCTGTTATCTTTATTTTCACCTTTCTGTGTCATTTCATTTTAGGTATGTCTTATATAAAGCATATATAAAGCTGAAATTTTGACTTGTATTTTATTTTGGGGGGTGCTGGGGATCAAACTCAGGGTGTTGCACTTGCTAAGCAAGCACTCTACCACTAAGCTAAATCCCCAACCCTGAAATTTTGACTTTTAATCCAATCTACCATTTAATAAAAAGCCTTGACACATTCACATATTTTATACTAACTCATTATTCTGTTATTTTATTTCTCTAAATTACTTTTGTAGTACATGTTTGTAATAATGATTACATTCATTGTGGGGAATTGGCACATGTACATAATACCTATCAATACTTTTTTTATCCCCTTCTCCTCCACCCTCCCTTTAAAAAAATTTTTTTTCCTATATACTTGTTTTCTAAAGGCTTCAAAAACCTTTATTGAAGTTTTCATTATAGATAAATTTTCTGTTCTTCATTTTGCCTCTTTGGTTTAAAATTATACAATTTAGTTGTATTCTACAGGTTGAACATCCCTAATCCAAAAAACTGAAATCTGAAATGCTCTAGAATGTTTTGAAAGCATGCTCAAAAGTTCAGAGCATTTCAAACTCCAGATTAGGGATGCTCAGTGAATAAATATATGCAAATATTCTAAACTATGAAAAAATATCAAATCTGAAACACTTTTGGTCCTAATTATTTCAGATTAAGAATTATTCAGGGGTTGGGGATTTAGCTCAGTGGTAGAGTGCTTGCCTAGCAAGTGTGAGGCCCTGAGCTCAATCACCAGCAACCCCTCCAAAAAAGAAATATTCAATTTGTAGTGAGTTTTAATTTTTAATACTTAAACTATTTATTTAAAAATATGAATAGAGGGGCTGGGGATTTAGCTCAGTGGTTAGAGTGCTTGCCTTGGAGGCACAAGGCCCTGAGTTCGATCCCCAGCACCAAAAAATAAATGATTGACTGACTGACTGAATGAATGAATGAATGAACAGAACAAGTGTATAGATTTGCCCTATCCCTGCCACTTTATAAATGGGCAAACACTGCTCAATTCTTAAAAAATATACTTTCTATTTTAAGCTTTCTTTACCAAGGTATAATCAAACGACTTCAATACACATGTCCCTAAGAAGCTGCCTATAAAACAATTTTTTTGGGTTTAAATTGTTCTTTTACTAGTACACTTTTGGTTGTTGTTAGAGGCCTTACAGTCTAATTATTATCAGAAGTCTGTTATCCCTAATTTAGAACATACAGTGGTAGATCTGGAAGGAATTTTAGATGCCATCCAATCCAAAGATAACAAATAAGTTTTCTCACATACCAACCTACTTGTTGTGACTACCTTACTGTGCTAAAGGGGGCTCTGAGCCAGATGTGGTAGCATATGCCTATAAGCCCAACTACCTGAGAGGCTGAGGCAGGAAGACTGTGACTTTATTCAAAGCCAGCCTGGTCAACTTAACAAGACCCTGTCTCTAAATTAAAAGTTAAAGGGGCTACAGATGTATTAGATCAGTGCCCCCTGGGTTCAATCCCCAATACTCTCTTCCCTCTAAAAAAAAGGTTCTGCTATATCAATTAGCGGGAAAGAATAGAGCAATAAATGAGTGTTATCTGCCAGAGGGACCAAGAGGAAGAAATAGAAGCCAGAAGGCCATACGCCACAAATCTATTACCCTGTTCTGGCCCAATAATCCTACTACCTACACACCCTGAGCATACTCTAAATGCAAAAGAAAATTATCAAGATCAAAAAAGATTTCTGACTTCTGCCAAACAGCTGTAAACTTTACATTAAAGGTCACATTTGATTATGCAGACCTTGTTTCCTAGTAAGTTAGACAAGTAACAGCTTTTAAAAGTAAGTGTGACGCAGCCTGAAAGGCAGAAACCTAAGCATAGTAAAAACTCATTCAAAATACATAAAAATATGAAAAATCAAAGATGGGGCCGGAGATTTAGCTGAGTGGTTAGAGTGCTTGCCTAGCAAGCTCAAGGCCCTGAGTTTAATCCCCAGCACCAAAAAAAACAAAAAAAAAAAAAAAAGAAAAATCAAAGATATCTAGATAGCTGAGATGGGTTATGTGAATCTAAAAATTCTGTTAACTAAGCCTCAGATAGTTTATTTTTAAATGAACTCCTTAATTTTGGTGTACTGAATATAAAATTTTAAGCATTAATAACAACTACATTTATTAAGAACCATTCATGGTCAAAACCCTATCATAAAACTGTACATGTAAGAGTGTCTTGGTTCAAATCTAAGCACCACCACTTGCCAGTATGTGACACTGGCAATTATTTAATTGGCGTATTAGTAGTTTCTTCCTCATCTGTAAATGTGGATAATAATAGTACCCACTCTTCTTAGTAGGCTGGTGGAGGATTTAATGCAGAAGATTTGGAAGTGAACAGAACATAGAAAGGAACTCAGTAACATTATTGTAGTTTTACTGCTAATCATTTACAAACATGATAGAACGTGGTTATTATTTCTATTTAACAGATGAAATAAACCGCTGGGCATGGTAATACACACCTGTAATCCCAGCACTTGGGAGGCCAAGGCAGGAAGATTCTTGCAAGTTTGAGGCCAGCCTGGGCTACACGTGTAGTAAGTTCAAGACCAGCCTGAACTACATACTGAGACCTTGTCTCAAAAAACAAACAAAAGGGGCTGGGAATTTAGCTCAATAGTTAGAGTGCTTGCCTCACAAGCAGAAACAAAGCCCTGAGTTCGATTCCCAGCACCAAAACAAACAAACAAACAAACAAAAACAGGTGAAGAAAATGAGATTTAGAGAACTTGCCTAAAATCATAGTTTAGTAGGTGGTAGAGCTGGATATAGAACTTGGCTCTCTTAACTCCAAAGCATAAACTCTTTCTTTGAGGTCACTTTACAGGACAAGGTATTCAACTGATACATATTTCCTTCTTCAACTTCAGCATGATCTCACATCTATGAGACCTAAGTTATCCATTTTAGAGAATTTAAAGTGAAGTGTGTCTTCATATTTGTTTTCTAAGTACATGTGTTTTGTACATATACATATTGCATTCAAAAAATATCGTTTGTAATGGGAAAAAATATTTCAGTGAAATGTAATTTTAAAAACCTTTTTAGCACGGAAGTTCCAACTGTTATTATTTCTGGGGACAGAAATTGAAGCAAGCACTAAATTACTTTTTATCATCTTCTTAAAAAGCTAAAAATTACAAAGATCAAGGTAAAACAAAGTATATGGTCATGGAAAAATAACCACTAATAAAATTTCCCACTTTCCCTAAAGGTAGTCTGCAGGGATATTTGTACACAAACTGGATCGGTACCTTCTTCTGGAGGTAAATGGGCCAAGCCTAGTACAAAGAGATTTTGTCCAGAAGAGATTTCTATTCTGAATCACCATTCACATACAAGTAGTTTAGAAAAAAATTTCCCATTCCCTGTCTCAAATGGCCAGCTTTCCTGGGGATGTAGTATCAGGGCACTCTGGCAAAGTATACCACTGAGGCTAAAATTAACTCACTTCACCTGAGTAAATGATCTTTTTTCAAATTATTCAATATTTTATCTCATCCTTAGGTCAGACCTACCCCCATGTGAAGCTTGTTCCCACCATAAAATGTGATTATTGGTTAGTTAGGTTAATTTCAGTATCTAGGAGAAACAGAAATATGCTATCACAATTCCATTTTTTGTATTATACTTTCCACTTTTAAAGTACTTCTATATGAGCATCACATTCAAACAGTGCAGTACAGTAACATACAGAGTGAGGTCTTTTACAAAGAAGTACAGGATTCTGAGCATGAAGCAGGGTAGGAATGTCATTGAAGAGAAGCCTTAAGTAAAATAGTCATGAATCCAAATCGAGACCAAAAAGAACTGGGTCTAAAAAGTCTAAAAAGAGTGCCCACCACTGACTCAATTTCACTCTGACTCTGCAAGACTCCTGAACACTTGGCAAACATATTTCCTTGAGCATGTCAAAGTTAGGGAAAGTTAGCTGGGTAAAGCTAAAACAAGAGTGGCCCTCTGAAAATGGCAGTGTGTAGACTCAAAGTTGGCTGCTTAGGGTTGAATCCCAGTTATACTACTTACAAATTGTGTGATCTTGGGCAAATTATTTAATGTCTCAAAATTTCTATTCTCTACTTGAAAGAGTGCTGTGACTGCACTGTTTTAAAAGGCAATCTTGAGGGGAATGGGAAAAAAAGAATCAACAAGGTATATCATGTACAGGTACAAATTCCCAATGATGAATGTTATCAATTTGTACATCAAAAATGTACCATTGGGCTGGGGATTTAGCTCAATGATTAGAGTGCTTGCCTTGTAAGCATAAGGGCCTGAGTTCGATCCCCGGCACCACAAAAAAAAAAAAAGTACCATTAAAATAAAATTTAAAAAAAAAAAGGCAATCTTTTACCAATACTTCTATTCACTTTCCTTGCGTTATAGTCTTTAGACGTAATCAATTAACAATATCTTTAAATTATTTATGTATTGTGTCACCTCTCTCATTGTAGGAAGCACACTCCATGAGAGCAAAGACCTTTGTTTTGTTCAATGCACTGTTTCTAACACACTGGAATAGTGCTTAGCATATAGGAGGTACTCAAATATATAATAAATTAAAAAATATTTACAACCTGGAAACTGTGGATTATGGCTCTGTGAATGAATAAAAAAATATGTATAGAGGGCTTATATGCAATGTGCCCAACAAATTAATAATATGAAAGTTTACAACTCATAGGGTTTAATAGTGTTATGGTTTGTGTCTAGATGTCCCCCCAAAGCCTCATGTGGTAAGAGATAGCTGGATCTAGAGTGTGTGATTACTAAATTGATCCACTGATCAGTTTGGCATGGTTCTGCTGGGATCAAGGATGTGAAACTAAAATTAAGGGTGAGAATGCTACCCGCCCTAAGGGCAGGTAGCCTAGATAAGATACAGGAAGAAGCTGATTAGCTGCTTGTTTGCATTGCTTATTTGCATACATTCCTTGCATTCCTCACTTTGCTTTGCTGCCGGGGTCCATCGGCGATGCTGGTCCGCCCTGCCTCTGCCATGCTGCCCTGCCTGGAACCCAGCGTACTATAGACTGAAACCTCTGCAGACTTGAGCTAATAAACCTTTCTTCCCCTAACTTTGGGTGTCGGGTATTCTGTCCCAACAACGAGAGAAAAGTAACTAAAACAAATAGTTAACCTCAGAGCTGAAGTCACCCCTTCTACTACTACCCACTATAAGCCAAAACACATCAGTAGAGAAACTTAAATTGGAGAACAGGACAAGTCAAGGAATTTGGGATCTGCCACCAATTCCAAGCTTGTGGAGATGAAATCCAACAAATGGATTTGCTCTTTTTTTCTTTGTTTGACCCTGGCATCCATGAAAGTCACATACAAATAAATTAAAAGTGAAGAAACTTAAGAAAAATCATCTTTTATTCCCAATCTGAGAAAAGGACCAGGCCTGAAAGGTAAGTGTAGATAACAAGCAAAGCATCAACATGTGCTTTGATAATGTGACAACTAAGCAAGTATTTCACATTATGTGCACTGGTGACTCCTGAACAAGTCATTTCTCCCACTATGGCTACAGCTTCTAAAGTATATTCGAAAGAAAAAAGTGGGGTTAGATTAATGTGCTCCATAATTTGGGGGAGCGGGGAATATGAATGAGGATGTAGGCAGCAGTATCATTTTTTGTTTTTGGAAAACAAGTATCTTTTTTGCTTTATAAAGAAAAAAAAATTCAGAAGCTACTGCAAACATAAAGAATTAATTTTCAAAGATGCTGTCCACCACTGTTCCCCAGAAAATGATGCCTGATGATCCTATCTAAAAGCTGCAACCTGAGCTGGGCCTGTTAGCATGTGTCTCTACTACTAGCTATTTAGGAAACTGAAGCAGGAGAATCACGAGTTTGAGACCCTGCCTAAATAAATAAATGCTATAATCGGTACCATCCAACTCTGGGTGATTATCGCCTCACTCATCATGCTCTACTTTATCTTTTATCCATTTCACTTACTGTGATACAGTAGATAATTGGCTTGTGGTTATTTTTATTGTCTGTCTCCACCAGTTAAACTATAAACTCAAGAAGAGAATGGAAATTTTTATCTATTTTTGTATCCTAATGTATTCCCTAAAAAATAGGCATAGTTATCAATCAAAAATATCATTTGAGGACTGAATCAGATGGACAAATTACAAATACCTAGGCAAAAAACTCTTACCCATTCTCTGGAAAGTGATCACAGTTATATACATTACAGGAAGGAGAGAAGGGAGAACAATCCAAAGGTTGTATGGTCTGCTCTTCAAGTAACAAAATCCCTTAAACTTTTCTCCCACTTTCCCCCATGTATTTCTGGAAAAAAAAAAAAATCTCATCTCCCAAAAGTACAAAATCAATCATACAAACACTGAGAGTTTGGGAGGAGAACCTTTTTTGAAAGAAATGGGAAGAACCTGACAGAGGTAGACAGAAATTTCATCCCCAGACTCTAAGATCTGGAATCAGTACAGTGCTCACTTTGGCTTCTGTAGTAATAAATGAGGTTAGAAGAATAATAAAAGAAAATTTAATCCAAAAACATCTTTATAATTATGAGACATGATCACTTGTAATATTACTAAGACAAAGTGATTTTTGCTTTTTCCTTCTATAACACTCTTATTTTCAAATGTTCATTTTCTAAACTCTATGATAAACTAAATTTTATATAGCTGACTGTTCTGAAGTATCTTTAAGTGGCTTGCCCCTGAAAGAAGTTAAAAGTGAAACCTATTCCTCTGGATTACTGTTATAATAATAAAGGGATTCTGGAATGCTATGAGCATACCACTTTCACTATAAATAGAGTACAGTCAGTCTCATCGTAGATCACAAAGACAGTAAAATCAACAAACTGAACAAAGAAAGCCATTTGGAAAACCCCAATGATCAACTACTTTCTTGATCCAGCTCCAACTGGATGGAGGAGGTCTTGAGCAAAACAACAGAAAAAGACTAGATTGTTTGGATTAGTCTGCACTGGAAACTACCAAGACAGTGTTATATTCCTGCAGAGAAGACACAGGAAATGGAAAGAAAGCCTCTGAAAATGATACTGGAAAAGACCAAATTTAAGCTCATCTAGATCAGCAGCCAGATGTTCCAAACATCCAGCCCACAGAAATATCTACTGCAAGGACTGAGCCATCAAGGTTGTTGATGAGTACTGGAAAGTTTCCAAAGACCAGGTTTCTTTAGAGATGAAAAAAACAATAAGAAATCATACACACACACACACACACACACAGAAGGGGGGGAGAGGACGAGCGAGCGAGCAACAAAATCACCAATAGTTTAACACATTATTTAAAATAAAAAGAAAACTTGGAGACTGATACGGTGGCGCACGCCTATAATCCCAGCACCTAGGAGGCTGAGGCAGCAGGATAATCGTGAGTTCAAGGCCAGCCTAGGCTACGTAGCAAGTTTAAGGACAGCCTGAACTACATTGTTGAGACCTTGTCTCAAAAAACATGGGATTGGGGATTTAGTTCAAGTGGTAGAGTGCTTGCCTAGCAAGCACAAGGCCAGGAGTTCCATCCCAGCACTGCCCTCCCCAAGAAAAGAAAACTCCAGGCCCAAGCACGCTTTTTTTTTTCCTTTCAGGAATCTGACAGGTTCCATTTCTGATCCCCAACAGTTAATTTAGGCTTTGGAAACAAACTAAAACAAAATTTGAAAAGTAATATATAAGAAGAAAACAATTTAACAGAATTAATCAAATGCAAAAGTGAACCAAACTGGAATATCCAAGATACTTCCAATTAGAAACAAGCAGCGGTTGCTGAGATGGCTACCAGTTTGGAGAGCATATGTCTCTGTATTAAGATAATCCTTCTAGGCTATGCGAAAGAAGAGGAAGCACAGAGGCTGAAATAGGGAAACGGAGGGCTAATTACAAGCCCAGCCCCACCTCCTGCTGAGGGAATTATCCTGTGTTTTCTACAGCAGTCTAATAATCTGACACACACACAAGCAAGGCCCTCTGCTCTTCAACACTGTCCTGGTTCTAGGTTCAGAGTGACGCAAGCGAACGCAGCAATATAACAGTTACATGCATTTTCCCCATGGTAGACACATCAACAGGGACCTCACCTTATCACCGTCATCATGACAAATGTGGTCGTGATGGATGGACTGGCACTGAAAAGAAGCACCAACACTACCTACAAGAAAAAGGGAGGAAAAGTTAATATGCAATAATTCCGTATACTTAAACTGTTTCACCAATTAAAAGTATTTTTCCATTCACTATCCTACCTAATCCTCAACAATCCTTGTAAGTAAGGCAGGGTAGGAATTATTATTTATGCATTTTAAAAGAAGAAAAAAACCAGAGAAGCTGATTCACGCAAAGTACCAATCAGTGAAGTAGTGGGTCTCATCTAAAACCTTGTCAATCAAACCCCTAATTCACCACTTTCTGCCATACTAAGTAGTCTACTTTTAAAGAAAGGTACTTCAGTAAATATGCAGCCTTAAGGCAAATTCCTAGTAATGAAGAAAATAATTATACTCCTTTTCAGACTAGACATACTTTGAAGACAAAATCTACCCTATAAATTCTCAGCATATAAAAAAATCTAATTTATAATCAAAATTTCAAACATTTTATTACTTTAAATATATACATTTAATATACCCAATAATAACTGCCTTCTGGCTGGGGATTTAGCTCAGTGGTTAGAGTGCTTGTGAAGGCCCTGAGTTCAATCCCCAGCACAAAAACAAATAACTGCCTTCTAATAACAAGTTGCTATATGACAATAGACACACTGTAATAGGAAAACAAACCATTATTCAATAAATGGATGGAACGATTATCCTCTAAAAAATTTTTTGATGCCTACCTCACACCATACATAAAATGGTATCTAAAAGATCTATATAATACTAAAAAGAACTATTACAAGAAAATAATAGAGTAAGAAAAATCTTTTGAAAGAATACTAAATATGAAGTCAGAAATGAAAAGTCAGCACACATGACTGAACCAAAGGCTAACAAAACTGCTTTTCCTTATGTATGACATTTTAACTTTGTTAACCTGATTAAGAGAGCATGCCAACTACATTAGGTGAGAAAAATGCTTATCATAGAAATTACTGAACTTGTAGTTTTTTGGATGCGACATTGTTGTCTGAAAAAGCAGCACAATAAATACCTAGTAAGAAAGCCAGGTTTCTGAGCGTCTCTGAGAGTGGTTGCTTACGTATAATTAAAAATGTCTCACTGGTTGGGGATTTAGCTCAGTGCTTAAAGTGCTTGCCTAGCAACCACAAGGCCCTGAGTTCGATCCTCAACACCAAAAAAAAAAAAAAAAAAAAAAAAAAAAAAGGTCTTACTATTCCTAATCCTCTTCCTTACAGAAGATCCTGAAAACTATGCTTATGGAGTTCTTGTAAGAGATATCTTCTCCTGTGGGAATTAGGCAGATCTACACTCAACCAACACGGATGACACCTCTATGAACCCCAGCCATTAGAAGAACACTTCAGAAAGTAGGAGGTACTTACACAGACTCTCGCTATCTTACTGATGAGTTGTGGTTTCTGTCCTATTATACTTCTGAATAAAATAGTGCCAAGAGAGACTCATAGTGGTTTTAGCAGTCCGAGTGCATTAACATTTAGTTGAACATAAGAAGTTATCTCATCAGCACCCCTGTGAGCATTACGCTTGACAGATACCATATTTTATAAAATCTACAATGCTATCAATTCAGATACCCAATTATTCCATGGGCCTTTAAAAAAAATGAATGCTACTGACTAAATTTTGACACAACTCTTAATATGAAAAAATTTTATTTTACAACTACTCAAATAACTTCTAGACTTGTTTAAATGTAGGTTTTTATCATATATTCTACTTGTGCATTCATAACAACAGAAAAACAGACTTCTATAAATTCAAAATACCAAAGACAGAGAGAAAGGGAAGATTCAAATTAGCATAGCAGGGAAATTTTTTTAGTAATTACAAAGGATAAGAAAGCACCTTAACAGATCAATCTACCAGTTAACTTCCTAAAATGTACAGGTTCAATAATCCCCATGACAATAATTTACTTATCTACCCAATATAGTCTCTCAACTCATTTTATATGGCATTGATTATAAATGAAAGACAACATTAAAATGAGAAAGCGTAATAATCTTACTTATAAACACAGGAATAAAAAATAAAGTTGCAGTACACAGAATGTATGTAGCATAGTGAATCGTGTAGCACAGTGGGGTCACCTTATCTATGGAAAGTTAAACTGATCCAATAAAAAAAAAATTAAGGGCCAGGCATGGTGGTGCATGGCTGTAATCCCAGGGCTCCAGAGCCCAAAGCTCCAGAGGCAGAGGTAGGAGGATTGCTGTGAGTTCAAGGCCAGCCTGGGTTACATAGTGAGCTGAAGGACAGCCTGAACTACATAGCAAGACCTTGTCTCAAAAAAAAAAAAGAAAGAAAAATTCAGGAGTTGGAGGTATAGTCCACTGGCAGCTTACTTGCCTAGCATGCATAAACCCTGGGTTCGATCCCCAGTACTATTTAAAAAGAAGAAAAAGTACAAAGATCAAGTATTAGTGTAAAAGTGAGCTTTAGAGGTTTGATCATAATATTTATTTTTCATTTCCATCTTTTTCAAAAATAAGCTTGTCAATAATCTTAATAAGCTTTTGCTACTGAATGTCAATTACAAGGAAGAAGGTCAATTATAAAACTCAATGGAAAAAGGGCACCCTCCAGAAGTGTGTAATTATGGAAGAGAAGAATATAAACCATAGAATTTCTTCTGGTACTCATTTTAGTTAATATATTCTAAATCCATAATTTGAAATAATGATCCCAAACATTAAAATCTTCTGGATTGTAAAATGACTAATCAAAACAAACTACTGCATAAAAAAACACAGTACACAGGGCTGGGGGTATAGCTTAGTGGTGGAGAGCTTGCCTACCATATGAAAGACTCTGGGTTCAATTGCCATGCCATGCCATCATCAAAGCCTCAGCCCCAGGGGGCTAGAGAGATGAAGGTTGAAATTCATTATTTAGACCTCTGCCTGGGTAGGAAGGGAGTACAACCAGGCTCTGGGTAGAAAATTCTTTTTAACAGTAGGGAAGGGCAGGGCCAGAAGAGCCCTGAGTTTGCCACAGAGGCGAATCTGACCGAGATGACTCTGGGCCTCACCTTCTTCAAAGTATTATCTAAGCAAGAGAAAAGGTTGGTCAGGGTCCAGACATTGAGGTTTGGGAGTCTCTGAGTTGCTGCTACAGTAGACGGACAGAGAGAAGGGCTCATGACGTGACTATCCTAAAAACCCGTTATGGTTTGTGCCTGGATGTGCCCCCAAAGCCTCATGCAGTCACAGGTGGGGTTTTTCAGAGGTGGCTGAATCCAGAATGTGTGAGGCTGGGATCAAGGGTGTGTGGTCACTAAATCAGTCCACTGGTTGGTTTGGTGCCGCTCTAATCTTGGCACCCTGGATAAGATACAAGGGGCAGAAAGAAGTTGCTAAGGTCCCTTGCTTACCTTGCTGCCTTCTGCCTGTCTGCCACACCACCCTACTTTAAATACAGCCAACTGTGGACTGAAACCTCTACAAACTGTGAACTAAATAAACCTTTCCTCCTTTAACTTTGGGTGTCAGGTATTTTACCTCATCAATGAGAGAAAAGTAACTAAGACAACCCCACAAGCAGACATATTTTGGATTCCATCTTCCAGCCAATATAACACAGCTAAAGACTGAATATAGGGGGCAGGGAGTAAGGTGATAGTAGAGGAACACTGGTAGAAGAAAAGATGAGAAAGAAAAGACTCAATGGAAAAAGGGTACCCTCCTCTATTTTGTCATGCACTGCTAAGGTTATAAAGCAGTCTTTGCCCAGTCTGGTAAACACCTATTGTAACCTCAACTATATGTGTTTAACATGGCCAAGCCCTTCATAAACGTCAGCTGACCAGTAAAAGATTAAATTTATCTAATTTCATTTTGCAGGATTTTTGCCTGCTCAGGGCTTTGAATTACTAAATCTATTTTAATATTGATTACATCACCTAGGATGGGTCCCAAAATTATCTGTCACAGTAGGTATGGTGGCACATAGTTGTAATACCAGCACTAGGGAGACTGAGGCAGGAGGATCATGAGTCTGAGGCCAGCCTGAATTATAAAGTGAGATCGAGGCTGGCCTAGATTACATAGCAAGACCCTGAGAGAGGGACGACATAGTATTTGTCTTACTTTCTTTCACCAGGTACTACAAAAGGTCTGACATTCATGTTCACTGTTTAGTAAAAACACTTGTACACTGCCTTCTAAAAGGCTTGCTTTGGGAAGTTGATACTAATGTGCAATAACAACTTTAAGACCATCTAAATTAGCCTGGAAAGTGGTCTTCTATTCAAAGAAATAACAATTTAAGCAATGACTACCTCTATGAAAGATTATTTCCTAGTATAGCAGACCATCTATGCTTCCAAACTGATTTATAGTGAACACCAGATTGTAGGGCTATTAGCTATTACCACTGAATATTATCCTGTTCTTAGACATTAATGATAACATGTATTCTTTATTTATACTATATTAAAACATCAATTTATAAGTTTCTGAATAATTATTTAGCTGTGTCATTCCCCTATCTAAGAACCACCAGTAATTCCCTAGTACTTACAGAATTAAGAAAGTCAAATTCTCAGGTGGGCATTCAAAGTTCTACACAGTGTGCTCTGGCCAGTCTGTCTGCAGCAAGAGTCTCATTACTACTGGCACCTCACCAAAGCCTTTGCTAAGCCCAGCCATAAGTTTCCTGTTCTCTGAACCTACCTTTATCTGTCTTGAATTTTGGCATGGTATTCAATCCACCTTTAAAGTCCTCCCTGACCTATTCCACTATGAAAAGCCACCATAGCTCTGTGGAAGCCTCTGTTGCCCTGCAAGCAGCAGGAGTGGGAGACCTACATGGAATACTCTAGAAAACGCAGCAATCTTCATGAAAATAAGCCCACATTACCTTCCTAGAGGGTGAGATATCACAGGGAGGAGAAGGTGCCTGTGAACGACGAGGTGCTCTAGTTTACAGTCAGCTCACTGCCTGACACTGCCACCTTGTCAACTATCAGGGATTCTGGCTTGTGTCCAAAAATACAAATGGTCAACAAATTTATGAAAAATGTTCAATATCTCTGGCCATTAGAAAAATGCAAATTAAAACAATGCTAAGATTCCACCTTACTCTGGAAAGACAGCAATCATTAAGAAATCAAACAATAACAAATTCTGATGTGGCTGTAGTAAAAAAGGAACCCTCCTTTATTAATGGTGGGAATATAAACTAGTATACCCAATATGGAAATCAGTATAGAGATTTCTCGAAGAACTGAAATTAGAAATTCCATATGACCCAGCTATCCTCCTTCTAGGTATCTTCCCCAAGGAGCGTGACATACCATATACTACAGTGATATATGCATACGAATATTTATAGCAGCACAATTCGTAATAGCTAAATCCTGAAAGCAGCCTGTATACCCATCAACAGATGACTGGATAAAGAAAGTAGGGTATCGTGGATCTCTTGCAATAGGGAAGTGGTCCAAGGGAAGAAGGGTGAGGAGTGAGGAGGAAGGGAAGGGGAAATAAGTAGAATAAAGATATGCCATGTACAGGAACCTTGTACAACCTCAATTAATGTAAATATTACATGCCATGACACAAGCTAAGGTTAATACCAATAAGAGTGAAAATCAGGATGGGGAATTAGAGGAGAAGGGAAGAAGGGGAGAGAGAAGAAGAAGATTTAAAAAAAAAAAAAGAAACAAGCAGTAGTATGTACATGTTACCCACTCCCCGAGATGACTGTAAACTGCACATACTGCAAACACACACTGATAAAATTTTTAAAAAGAATTGGGGAAAAAAACCCAATTTTTTAATTAAAAAAGAACCTACCTGAATTCTGCCAGACGTCAATACTCAACTCAAACCTCAATAAAGCTGGAGGGAATTATCTTTCCTATGAATTTTTTTAGCCGTGATTACTATTAGAATTTAGGAGTTCATTAACCCCCATCTATATGCCCACACATTTCTGGAATGATTAAGAAATGTGGCAAAATTCAAATAGATGGCAGTCAAACTGTCAAGTTTTATTACAGATAAAGCCCATATTTTTAAATGTAGATGAAAGGCACAGCAACAATGGGCCTCCTAAAACTGCATCCCAGAGTTGAGTCAATTCACCTACCCGCAATTGGAAAACTAGAAGCCTATCCGCACAGAAGTCTGTTTCTAGAAACTTGTAGCTTGGAGGAACAGACTACAAGAAGCTGGCTCCTCAGAAAAGAGATTGAGCTAGGTAGGCCCTGTCTAAGTTTCTCACCCAAATTCTCTAAGATTTGTCACTCCTACCCTGGGTAAATAGCGACCAAAGGAATTACATGGAGTAATGCCCTACATGGAACCATGAACCTCCTTCCCCATAACGGCTTACTTAATTTGCCTAGCAATTTGCCTAGCAATTGTCACCACTTCTAGGGATGCCTTAAAATATTATTTTGAAGTCTTTTACTGTTTTTACTAGTATTTTTGCTACCTTCAACTGGTAGCTGGAGGTTACCTTAAGCTGTTAGTGACCCACAGGCTTAGTGGTGGCAAGACATGGAGTAGGGGTAGAAATGCTGAACCAGACAATAAAATCTCTAACTGATGAGAAAGGGGTGAGAGAAATGTTTGTGCCATGAGTTTTAGCAGACGACAGCAACGAAGGGTAAAGGATGAAGTAGCACGAGCCTCATAGACAGTTTTTTTTCCACGAAGGTTTTAAAGCGATAAGAAAGTTGTTAAAGTGTGTGTGTGGGGGTGCCAATGCTACTATGTTTACAATAAAAGGAAAAATAAAGCAATTCTATCTTTATATAATTGAAACCCATAATACAACACCCACTCAGTGGAGACACAGAAGACACAAACAATTAAGAATTACAACAAGTGATGCCTGTAATCCCAGCTGAAGCATGAGGATTGCCACAAGTCTGAGGCCAGTCAAGGCCAGTCTGAACTGCATAGCAAGTCTCAAAAAAAAAAAAAAAAAAAAAAGAATTACAAGTAGATAGTCTTTATATTGCCACAAAATTATTTCAAGTCACATCAAACCAGACAGACCAGAAAGCCACAAGAAGTATGATTAAAACAAATTAAATACAAACAATGAAAGTCAGACCTATCACTAAAGAGGGAAAAAAAAAACTGACGATGGCTTAACTTAACCATCTGTTTTCCGCAACTGATGGGGGCAGAGGTGATCAGGAAGAACAATTGAGGAGAAAAGGAGTCCCAGGTAAAAACCTGTTGAATGTAAGATGGAAAACAGGAGGTACAAACTGAGATGTACAGCGACAAAATTAACCACAATTAACTTTTGTTAGCAAATGAGTTAAGTGCACGGGAGCCATGCAGACTGGAGAGAGGATGTGTCCCTCTCAGAAGAGCTGCTATGATCATCATCCAGTATCGGCAGGTTATTAAAAAAAGTAAAAAAGGAAAACCCATGCACTCATATATGTTATGTTTTATTACTGGCAACTACAATATTTTCGAAACACTCTGACAGCCAATAAAATATCTGCAAAAGAGATCTGACACTCAGATTGTCAGTTTTTCACTGTTGGCTGAAGACATGAACAAAGAAAAAAGCAACAAAAGCCCATGAAAAAGAATACTAAAAAGGAATAGTGAATGACTGGGATAGAACAGTTCAGTGAAGCCAAGAGAGAAAAACTTCAAGAATAAAATAGTGATGAACAAGAAGTTCAATCAAAAAGCAAGACTGAAAAGTGTCCAAAAGATCTCATTCACCAGAAATTCATTGATGAAAAGAGGCCTGAGAAGAGGGAGTAAACAGGCAGTTATTTTGTAACAAAATACTTCAGTGAACTGCCATTTTTGAGGATTTAGGAACCTGTGGTTCAGAAAACCTTGTTAAACTAACAAAATATAACTAACTTATATATCCCTGATTTAAAAATCGGGTGGACACTGGCTTTAGAAATGCTGCAGCCATAGTTTAAATATTCAGAAGAGGGCTGGGGATTTAGCTCAGTGGTTAGAGTGCTTGCCTAGAAAGCACAGGCCCCGAGTTCGATCCCCAGCACCAAAAAAAAAAAAAAAAAAAAAAAAAAAAAAAAAAAAAAAAAAAAAAAAAAAAAAAAAAAAATCAGAAGAAAAAAAGAAAAGTTTAAAAACTGAAGAGTAAAATCTGAATTAAGGGAATTCCATAATCCCTCCCAAAATGTTGTTACTATTCTTTACTAACCTGAAAATTTGGCATAATTTCATAATGCAGCCTTGAGAATCATTCTCCTTTCTCTCAGAGCTATCTCTATAGAGGTTCCCGATGATACATTCTGGTTAAACCACTATTCTCTTCTGGCCCAAACAAATTCTGTACAGATTACAAAATCTCAAATTTCTAGGCTAAAGCTGAGGATGTAGCTCAACATGCAAGAGATTGCATGTTTGGTGCTGGGATTGATCTCCAGCACCAAAACCAAAACAAACAACAAAACAACAAGCTGGGCGTGATGGCACACACTTGTAATCCCAGCTATTCAGGTGGCTGAGACAGGAGGATTAACAAGTTCAAGTCCAACCTGGGCCACTTAGAGAGACCCCATCTCAGAATAAAATATAAAAAGGGCCAGATACAGCTCAGTGGTACAGCCTGAGTTCAATCCCTAGTACCACAAACAAGCAACAAAAAAAATCAAGGGTCTAGAATCTGTGGGCTGAGGGTGTCACTCAGTGGTAGAATACTTGCCTACCATACTCAGGGGCCTGGGTTCAATCCCAAGCACTGCAAAAAAATAAATAAAAGAATCCACAAGGATAGATAGTATCACTATTTCTTACTATAGTACAGCATGCTACATTTCGTTCTACCTGAAACAAGAGAGGTTACATACTTAAAAGTAACTTACTATCATAAACAGCAAATATCAGAAAGAAAGAACAGAAAAATAATGCATGTGACATGAAGTTAATCATGAAATATATTTGGGGAAAATTTAAACAAGGTAGAGAAATTGAATATGGCAAGGATACAGACAATAGACATATGAAGCACATTTTGTGGTCACATGTCCCCAGGTGAGACTGTTTGATTTGTAATTTTTAAATAATTTTCTTATTTGTATTTGCTAATTACATAATTAAATGGACTTAATGTTTACTTATTCCATTCTTTTCCATTTTATCTAATAATATTCAAATAAATTCCATCATTAGGGTTTTTATATAATTGGAGTTTTATGGCTAGGAATGGTAGTGCACGCCAGCACTGAGGCTGAAATAGGAGGATCACAAGTCCGAGGCCAGCCTGCATTACAAAGCAAGATCTTGTCTCAGAACAAAAACAAAAACACACTAAAAACGAACAATTTGTTTTATTAACTAGTCACCCTATGTAGGAAGGCAATGGACAGTTATGAATAGATTACAGAATTGCAAAGAGAGGCAGCATAAGCACAGTCCATGCTAAGGTCAAACCACAGGCCAGAAAGACCTGGAAACAATGAAGGGGAGGGAGAAGCAGCTGGTAAAAGACTCATGAACCATGAAGGCACATGGCTTTCTGTAAACCAGGCTACAACTCCTTAATCCAGCTTTTCAATTTAGTACTGCATACTTCAGATTGTCAGCTGACAATCTGACAATGTGACAAGGAGTGTCACAAATAAAAAAATATTATCAGTTAACACTGTTCTTTACAAAACACACAACTTCAATGCGTCACCTGAGATGACAGCCGAGAGAAAAATATATATATTGACATTATTATCCCTTTCTTTTTTTTTTTTTTTTTGTGGTGCTGGGGATTGAACTCAGGGCCTTGTGCTCGCAAGGCAAGCACTCTAATCACTGAGCTAAATCCCCAGCCCCTTATTCTTCCTTTCAACTATGAGACATTTCACACTCAAGTGGAATGTGAGAGCCATTCTCACACAGTGCAGCATTTAGGACTTGAACTGTCTTGTTTTCCCACATTCATTCTGCTTTCATCTAGTCCTGTCCTCCTTTTCCTCTTTTCCTCCCTCCAGTCAGAGTTTTGGTTCTTATGCAGAAAGCCCACCGCGCTCTGTGATGTGCTAAGAAGTTTCAACGGTGTTCTCTGTGGTCCATGTACACAATTGAGTCTCCTCTCATGTCAGAACACTTCTCAGTGGGTTAGCCTTGCCCAACTGCTAACTATGGTAACAGACTCCATGCAGAACCTCGGACCTTCCAAGTACAAACTCTTGTGATATTACACAAATCTGTGCCACGTAGAAGGTTAATTTCTGTTCTTAGAGTCTAAGTAGAAGGAACTGATAAAAGGAGTTCATCTAATAAACAGGAAGGATTTTCCAGACAATCTCTAAAAGTTGAGCATAATATGAACTAAATACGACAGTTTATATGAAATGCTTTTCCCCTCCCTGTGCTTCTCCAGGAAAAATTCTGAGGAAAGGGAAAAGTTTGGAAAAAATGATTTCTTTGGATTAAAATAAAAATTAAATCTAAAGACATATCAAGTTAAGACTAAGTTCTTGTGATTAAGTGTGGTTAGAAATTTTGGCTTCAGAGTCTCATCACTGTGACTAAATACCCCAATTAGGCCCTCCTCCTGTGCTGCCATAGATCTCTGTGTCCATGTGTCACAACTTATCACACTGCTTTCCTTCCTCTTGACCAAGAGCTGCTGAGCGCAAAGGCTAAGACTTACACATGCTCATACACCTAGACTACCACAGTGCTGGGCACACAGTAGTTGTTAAATACTTCCACATGTAAAGCCACAGTATGCATTCATTTACTCTGAATTTAGGAGACAAAATTCTGCTACCTATGAATATTTCAAATTGGCAATAACTAGCTACGCATCTCAAGCCCTAGATGTATGAACATCTGGTAATATCTGATACTAGCAAATGTTCAGTACCAACCATCCTGCTAAAGTAGGAAGAAAGGAATAAACTCCCAAAGAAGCTTAATGAAAAAAATTTTTACATGATCTAAATTCTTGAGCTCTGTTAGCATATTTAATATTCAAAATAACTGCTGAATAACAAAACAAAATCTATTGAACTGAAATTCCTAACTAGGTTTTGTTTCGCTATGTGCATAACTACTATTATGGTCAACCAAGAGCAGCAGCTTCTACCTCGTAAGTTCTTCATAACTAGAAGCATACAGAAGGGTGACTCTTCACTGAAATACTGAAGCCTGCATGCAGCTCCACAATCCTGGTGATGGCACAGAAAGAAAACTTTTTAGCCCATCAAATCTACTGCTACCATTTTACACTGCACCTAAAACACAGGTCCACAAAAGGGAAATGACCTTCCCAGGACACACAGAAACTTAATAGTAAGGCGAGGACAGAACTGATTTTAAGGCAGCAATCTACTACCCCAAACCATCTCCCACTAGTATTATATCTGTGTTCAATGCGATAAATTACATTAAAGCATTATGCAAGTGCAAATTGAAGGGATCAAATACAGTAAAAATTTAGTCTTCTCAGAAAAACTGCATATTCTAGTTGATTTAATATCCTAGTCACCAAAGGCTGACATTGAAAATAGAACCTCACAATTATAAGGAAAAAGGAGACAGAACAAATACCAGTCCTGTCCCTCAAAACAAAGAGTGAGTGCCGGGCATGGCGGCACATGCCTATAATCCCAGTACTTGGGAGGCACAGGCAGGAGGATTGCTGCAAGTTCGAGGCCAGCCTGGGCAACACAGTGAGATCTTGTCTCAAAAAACGGAAAAAAAAAAAAAAAAAAAAAAAAAGGGTGAGCTCTCCTCTTTTTGATAACTTTTTCCCATAAGGTAGTGGTACAAATGCTTACAAACTGTGTGGCATTATTCAAGTCAATCTCTCTGCAACTCAATTCTCGCATCATTAAAATCAAAAGGCTGAATTTGATTACTAACGTGGCTTCCTGCTCTAAAACTCAGAGCATCTAAAAACTGAGCATGCTTTCCTGCCCTCTGCACTGTTCTCCAGAAAGTGCCTACTGTGACAGTAAAATTGGACTGTCAACTTGATTGGTTAGAGAGTCACCTCGGATTAGTAAAGTGTACTTCTGGGTGTACCTGGGTGGGTTGTGGAGCATGACTTTGGGTGCTGTAGCTGGTCCCTGGCCCCTTTCTCTCTAGCATCATTTCCCTGTTCTGCTTCCCAGCTATCATGAACTGAGAAGCTTTATTCTATCCTGCCCATTCTCCGGTGCACATGTTGGAGCCAGCTAATTCCATGGTGGATTTCAGCTAGACCGAAATCTCTGAAACTGTAAGCCAAATTAAATTCTCCTTTAAACTGCAGGAGGTGGGTACTATATTTGTGTCCCAGCAACAGGTAAGCTGACCAACACACCTAGCCCTCCCCCTGAAAAGTTCTGAGTATGTGATTACCTCAGGATGAAACAGACCTACAAGATAATCCAGTTAAAACACCTAAATGATACCAGCCAATTCTCCTCTACAAATATGTGCAACTCTGACAAATAATTGCTTTTTGCTAAAAAAAAAATTTCTGTAAAGGAACTATTCAGAGACTAGCCACAACTTAAAACATTTAAGGGTCCTACAACTGAGTGGAAAAGGTTGCTCAGCTGATAAAGAAAGCTTTCCAGACTCCTATATATAGTAGTCACTATATCAGAGGACTTTGAATGGCATAATGTTTTATCTTTTTCTTTTTTTTGCTGGTTTATTTTTGTTGTTCAATATAATTTTCGAACATCACAGATTTAATAGATACGTCTAGTCAGTGGAGGCGAACCTATGGCATGCATGCCATAGCAGGCTGTTTGTTATCACGGAAAGTTCTAAAAGGCTCACCATCTGATCTAGTCTAGGTCTTCCTCTGCAGATAGCAGGTAATATAACAAATGTATATTCTTTTCACAAGAACCATACTACTGAATCCTCTCAAGAACTTATATGCTATCTTATGCTGTCATGAGGTTGTCCCTTTTATTATCTTTACTGTGGCAAAACATAAGATAAAGCTTACCATTTTAACCACTTTTGAGTGTATAACTCAGGGGAATTAATTTATATTCACAATGTTATGCAACCATCCCCACCATCTATTTCCAATTTTTTTATTGCCCCACACAGAAACTATTAAGCAGTGTCTGTAACCATTAAGTGGCAATTTCCCACACCCCCTTGTCCTTTATTTTTCAAAATTATATTCTCAAAAGGGTTAATAACTTTCAAACTATGATATGCTGCCACCAGGCGGCAAGAGAATGCACTGGCTGCACAAGATTGGAAAAGGAAAGCAAAAAAGTACTTGTGGCCTTCAATAAGAATTAGAATGAAGGGGCTGGGAATTCAGCTCAGTGGGTAGAGTGCTTGCCTTGCAAGCACAAGGCCCTGAGTTCGATCCCCAGCACCAAAAAAGAAAAAAAAATAGAACGGTAACTTCACCCACTAAAACTACCTAGATATATAATCGTTAATTTCTATAACAATTATGGGGCTGGAGATATAGCTCAGTGGTAGAATGCTTCCCTACCAGTGGTTCAATATTCAGTGCTGCCAAACAAACAAAAAACAAATAATTAAACTTATACAAACTTAAATCATTTTGGGAAAAATTTTAAAACTAAATAAAACTCAATATATAAACTAGTATCTATGCTCCACATTAATAATCATTATTATACCTACAGAAGTTTCAAAATTAATATCATGTAGGCAACAAAATTGCCTCTGAGAGTTTATAATAAAATCCCAAACTAATTATTTCCTTAGCAAGAAAACTGTTTAAATGTCTAACTGTATGAGTTTCATAAAGATTTTCCAAAAGCCTATCTTTAAAATTTCCATGTACTGGGTGTGGGGATCATGCCTGAATCCCCAGCTACTCTGAAGACTGAGGCAGAAGGAGCCCAAATTTAAGACCAGTCTGGGTCTCAGCAAGACCTTGTCTCAAAATTTTAAAAAGGTTGGGAAGGAGGCTGGGGTGCAGCTCAGAGTAAGGCCCTGAATTTAATCACTAGTACTGAAAAGAATTTTTTTTTCTTCTTCTTAAAAAGCAGCACATCAGCTGGGCATGCCTGTAATCCCAGCACTACAGAGGCTGAGGCAGGAGGTCCGCTGCAAGTTCGAGGCCAGCCTGGGCTACATAGCGAGTTGAAGTTCAGCCTGAACTACATAGCAAGACCCTATCTCAAAAAAAGGAAAAAAAAAAAAGTGGCATGCCTAATTTTAGAAAGAAAGAATTAGATGATCACATTTAAAAATCCCTAATTAGTCAGGCACGGTGGCACAGGCCTGTGATCCCAGCACTCAGGAGGCTGAGGCAGGAGGATCACTGCAAGTTTGAGGGCAGCCTGGGCCACACAGTGAGTTCAAGGCCAGCCTGAACTATGTAGTGAGACAGTCTCAAAAAACCAAAAATAAATAAATAGTAGAAATATCTAATTTATTGATTTAGACAAAAATTAATGCCTTGTACTATCACAAAAATGCCTACAAAATCAATACTATGGGTGTCATGAAAGAACACAACTTATGATATACTCTTGCATTTCCCCACATCCAAATGAAACTACTGTTCTAGCAACAAATGTAGAGCAAAGAGAGCCTACAGAACTGCTTTAACAGATACCTTGGAAATGCAATCAGAAAATTCAGTAAGAAGAAAACCAGATTTTTTTTCTAGTATTAAGGATTGAACCTAGGGCCTTTGTACTAATCTATATCCATAGTACCTACTACTTTTGAAATTCTGAGACCTGCCCAATTTGTGATACTCTTGCCTCCAAACTCCCAGGGTGCCAGGACTGACTACAGGTGCAGACCACCACACTCTTCAGCCTTAAATTTAGTAACAGGCTTAATGATGAAATCCACATATCATAAAATTTACCTTTTCATAGTTTTATTAGTGTTTTATATGTCCATAGAATTGTGCATCACTCTCCACTAATTCCAGAGCATTTCCATCATCCTAAAAAGAAATGTCATACCCACTAGCAGTCATTCCTTCTATGCTTCCCCTCCTCTAGCTCTAAGTAACCACTATTTACTTTCAGTGATGATAGATTTGGCTATTGGACATTTCTCAGAATTGGAAGCATACAATAAGTATGTGGTCTTCTACATCTGACATCTCTCATTTAGTGTTTTCAAAGTTCATCCGTATTGCACCATGTATCAAAATCTTTGCTTCTTTTTATGAATAATATTTTTTGTGTAGATATATCACATTTTGTTTAACTGGTCACCAGCTAACAGAAGTTTAGATTGTCTCCACATTTTTGCTATTATGAATAATGAATAATGCTGCAAACATTTGGATATAGCTTTTATACAGACTTAATGCTTTCATTTTCTTAGGTATATACCTAGGAGTGGAATTGCTGGGTCACATTATATCTCCATGTTTAACCTCTTGAAGAAGTGCCAAATTGTTTTCCAAAGTGGCTGCAGCATTTTACATTCCCACCAGTAGTTTGAATGTTCTGATTTCTCTACATCTTTGCTAATAATTCTGGTCTGGGTTTTATTAATATAACTATCCTAGTAGGTACGAAGAAGTATTAATTTTTTAAGTGTGATAATGATATAGTAGTCATGTATACTACTAGAGATACATACAGAGATATTTCTAGATAAATGATATGATGTGTAGATTGGTGGGAGGGGAGTAGGTGGAGGTAGATGAAATAAAATTGTCAGTCTGGTAACTGTTAAATCCAAGTGATGGATGCACTTGAGTTTATTATACTGCTCTACCTGTGTTTGAAATTTTCCATAACAAATATTAAAATGTAACTATAATATTACAAATATACAGAATTATTTCTTGCATTTTTAACTCTAGAAAATAAAGTATACCTGTTACACTATTTCACAGATTAATACTACAAAAATATTATATAACTTCAGCCATTTTTTAAAAATCTTAGGCCTAATGAAAATACCAATTAAACACTGATTTTAAATCCTACAGCAAAATAAATAAATCCCATACCAGATAGTCAAGGTTACATATTGATGATAGTTAACAAAAACTGTTTTATCCAACAAAAGCTCATTAGCTACAAACATAAAATAAAAAACCTTATCAGCATTTAATTCCCACATGTATAAAGAAATTCTTATGAAGTAGTGTACTTACCTAAATTGGCAAGGCTTTGTTTAATAGTAAGCATTCCTAGCATGTGAGTGGCCTTGGGTTCAATTACCAGCACAGGAAGGAGGGAGGGGGGAGGAGAAAGAGATACAGAAAAGAGAGAAAAGAAAAGAGAAGGGAGGAGGGAGAGAAGGAAGAAGGGAAGGCGGGCAGTCCTATAAGGAGTCAACTCTCAACTATTTCTAGTATAAGGAAGTGAAGGGCAAAATAATAGTTGTAGAGTACATTCATTTTCCTTAATTCATAGATAAGTAATTTTTTTCATCCATGATACAACCTCTCATTCGGGATAACTTTCCTTTTTGTTTGTAACTGACAGATAATTTTTTAATTGACAGATAAAATTATATGTAATCACTATATACAACATGATGCTTTTAAGTATATATACCCTGTTGCCTGATTAAATCGTACTAACAAACACCCTATCTCTTACAGTTATTATTTTTTGTGGGAAGAAGATAATTTTTCTAGAATCTGAGGGAGTAAGAAGCTCCACCTGGGGAAAATTTCTTAACATTTGGCCAACAATTTTATTTCAATATCTTTACCAAAATTATTCTAAAACATAGTTATGCATTTCTGTACTTTATAAATCATTAAATCTAAAGCAATTTTAAATTTTTCATGATATATAAGCATCAGCAACAGCAATTAGATACCGAGTTCTGATACTTGCTTCTGTACAATCAAGGGAGAAGTACACATTTGTTTCATGAATCCCAGACCCTTGGTCCTCCAAGATCTAGCTTAGGTTCTGGCTTGCCAAGAAAGACTCACCTGCTGGCACAAGAGTTTCTTTTTTCTGAGCCTCTTCCTGCAATTCACCTCTCAGTCTCCTGAACACACTAAATCTAATAAATGTCCACTGTTTCTCCAGTCCTGGCTAGCCCTGTACTCAACCTTCTTGATTCAACCACTGTTATATCTTGGGTGATGCCAAATATGAAGATCAACAACTTGAGCTGGACTGACTACTGTATTGATCTATTTAGTAGTTGGATATGCTTCAGAACTATAAGATATGAGTACCTGGACAATAAAAGTCCTAAGAGCTCAACCTTCCTGCTATATAAATGAATAAAACCCAGGAAGAATAATTGATCCATCCAAGGTCACAGGTCACAGGGCACAAAAACAACTCCTGCCACACAAACACAAATGTGACCATCTTTTCCAAAATCGTAGAATAAATTAAGTTCATGAATTGAGGTACCACAGTATTTACTTAAACTCTTTGATAAGACAAAGAGTTTTATACTTTATAGTTTAAAAACTTTAAGTATAAATTTTATAATAAGCCTTTTCGATGTTAATCTTTAAAGCACAAGTCCTTAAATTGAAGTCCTCAGGCATAAAAAAGCTTATTAATGGACTTCAGGAGCCTGTGAACTCCCTAATACTGTATGCAAAATTCAGACTGTATGTGTATATGTGCATCTGTTAGGAAGGAAGATCTGTAACTTTTTTTTTAACTTTTATTTGCATTTATTTTATACTTAAATTTATTCCTATGCTGTAAGTTTTTGTTTCTTTAGTTTTTTTCTGGGCTATCTTTTTCTTTGGTGCAACTTCCTCCTCTGGTTTAGGAATAGTTTGTTCTTTTCAGTCAGGATCATCTCAACGTGGCAGAGGGAGCTCTTATGTGCATTAATCAGACCATGAGCTCTGTAAGTACTGTGGCACATCTTGGGTGCTTTGCTTACTTGGATTACTCTCTGCATTTTTAAGCACATGAAGCAAAAATTCAGCACTCTTTTTGGGCCACCAATCCTGTGTGCAGCTCCACTGTTTGGCCTGAGCACATCTACCAACTCCACCACTGTAATGCTGGAGTGGCACACATTGCTTCTTTAAAGTGACATCCTTCAGATACCTGGTGGCCTTCCAGGATATGCACAGCCTTGATGGCCTGGGCAGTTTCACAGGCGTTCTTAAAGTGAACACGAAGATTTGAACCTCTTAATTTGCATGATGTGGGGGGGTTTCTGGGTCAAGCGAGTAGCAAGCCATTTTCACAGGTTATCTGAGGCCATTTACAGGAAGAGGAGGAACTGTAACTTTTATGAGATCCTCAAAAAGACCTCTGATGCCAAAAAGTTTAAAAATCACAGCTTTCGTTGGGAGCAGTGGCATTACTTGAAAGGCTGAGGTATGAGGATCACAAGGTGGAGGCCAGCCTGGGGAACTTAGACTCTCTCTCAAAATTAAAAGTGAAAAGGAGCTAGGGATGCACTTCAATGGCAAATGAGAGGCCCTGATTTTGATTCCACTATTTACAAAAAAAAAAAAAAGATCATACTTTAAGTAAAACAAAACAAATAGTTTGAGTTTATCCCCTTCACACACACAATTCTTATGGAATGCAAAACCTCAATATAGTAGCTATATTAAGAGATTAGAAGTTCACTAGTCAAAAGGCAGGAAGTCCACTAAATATCCTGACCAACAAATCACCACATTTGCTCTTCTGACTACAGAGAATCAAGATATTTTCTAGGAAAGGAAGATTGGCCAGGCATGATGGTGCACACTTTAATATCAGCCTGGGCAACTTAAAGAGACCCTATCTCAAAATAAAACAAAATATAAAAAGAGGCTAGGGTTACAGCTCAGTGTGAAGGCCTGAAGTTCAATCCCCTGTACTACATGCATAAATAAATGAATGAATGAATGAATGAAGAGTGCCTTCCATCCATGGCCACAAACTGAAAAGGGATAGAGATGTAATGAGTGAGTCCCACAGGTAAAGGCCTTCCAGCATCTGTGAACTGGCAAAACTCTCTCTAAAAATACTTTATCTAACTAGTACTACCATATTTTATCATTGCTTGAATTCAGTAACCTATGTAAGAAGATGATTTGGAAAGGGGGGGGCGGGGGCGAAGTTCAGAAACCTGTGTTAGAGTATTAGTGCCTTCTATCTGTTGAAAAAGCAAATCTCTCTGTTGAAAATCAGGGATGGGATTTTGCTCTCATTTTGGTATACTGGGTTGTTTGTATTTTGAGAATAAAGCCATTATCATGGTTTTATAAGCTTTAAAGACAAATCCTGTCAGTGTTTTCCAAGAGTGAAGAATTCTTTTACATTTAGCACCCTGGGTGTGTGAATCTATGTGCCCCATCACATACTGACTATATAAAACATAAATTACTGCATGGTACTTACAGAGAAATCACACTTTCCTTACACCACCACTAAATATTATTAATTCTTCACTTTAGAAGTTTGTGGGTTTTAGAAAAAATTATTTGCATTTTTATATTCAACTGCCATGTATAATGCTAATAATGACTTTTTTTTTTTTTTCTTTTTGTGGTGCCGGGGATCAAACTCAGGCTCTTGTGTTTGCAAGGCAAGCACTCTAATCACTGAGCTAAATCCCCAGCCCCGCTAATAACGACTTTTAACGAATTTTTTTTTTCTACAAGAAAATGGAAAAAGGATTATTATTTAGTCAAGAAATCTGCACACATAAAATTACAGAGATTACATTAGCACACGTACTCTATTTTATACCTTTTTGTTGTTTGCAGTACCAAAGGCCTCGAGCATGCCAAGCAAACTACCATTGAGCTATATCCCCAGCGCCTCCTCCCCTTCTTTTCTTTCTTGAAACACAGTTTCTCTGAATTATATAAGTTTGCAATCTTCCTAACTCAGCCATGCAGCAATGTGTCTGATTTATACCTATAACCCTATGTTTGTTTGTTTGTTTTATGTGGTACTGGACATAGAACTAAGGTCCTTTGCACCTAGCTACATTCCTGGCCTTTATTTTTTGAGAAAAGGTCTTGCTGAATTCCTACATTACCCAAGGTGGGCTCAAACTTGAGTGCTGGGATTACAGGAGTGTGCTACCATGCCCATTTTATACCTATGTATTTTTAGATTATTGCTATTCAACATTTTAAGGGAATCTTTTAATAATCTTTGTTGTTGTTTCTAACTTACACAGCAGAAAATTAAATCCATTTACTAAGACCATGCTTCTTAATATCTGAAAACCATATCAAGTGCCATAATCAGTGCTTACATTAGAGATCAATGCCATAATCAACTGCATAAGATACTGAAGATGTTGCTGATAAGACATTGAGGATTTCAAACAGTAAAAAGCAATAAATATAAAATTTCCCATTCATTGGCACAACATAATTATTTGATATAAGAGCATAGAGGTAATTATGCAAATACCTTCTCAACATCTAGCAAACAAAGAAAATAGTGGGGAATGTTAGACTAAGACAGGCATGGTGGCACATGCCTATGATCCTAGCATTCTAGGGGGCTGAGGCAGGAGGAACGTGAGTACAAGCCCAGCCTGGGCCACTTAATAAGACTTTATCTCCGAATAAAAAAGGGCTTAAAAAAAAAAAAGAGCCAAGTGTGGTGGTGCACACCTGTAAGCCCAGCACTCCTGGAGACTGAGGCAGAAGGGTCACAAGTTCAACCCCAGCCTGGACAACTTAGAGAGACTCTATAACAAAAAATAAAAATAGCTAGAGATTTAGCTCAGTGAGAAGGCCCTGGGTTCAATTTCCAGTACTGGGGGGAAAAAAGTTAGTTTGCAAAACTCATGGTTTACTTCTCCACCATAAAATGATCACAGGAAGGCAGAAACAAACCTAAACCAAAACTTAAGCAACCAAACAGGAAATCCAGAGACAGAAATAAAAAGAGCTTTTATCTATATTGCTTTGCTTATGCTATCATAAACATAAACATATTGGAATAAAACCAAGTAACAGCATTAAGTGTGTATGTACAAGCGCCAACCTACACCCCAGCCCCAAGCACAGGGTTGATCTAGAGCAGTGGTGGTGAACCTGTGGCACACATGCTGCAGTGGCACACATGCTGCATTGAAAGCTCTAAAAGGTTTGCCATCACTGATCTACAGAGTGAGGTAAATCAAAAGTACTCTACAGACTTTTCCTAGCCCAGGAACACCTAAGGGACTAGAAGCAGCAACTAGCTTAATCTGTGACATAAGCGTATTATAAAACAAAGTGCCACCTGAAAGTAGCAATTAGCAACTAGAAACAGATTCTGAGACACAAACTTTAGTCATACCCAACTTCTGAAAAGAGACACTGAAGGTGGACTGGGGTTGAGAACAAACATTCTGGGTATTAGAGACATTTGCTGAGAGAAGCTCCACCATTCACTTAAGTGAAATTCTCACAAGATGAGCAACTGCTTTTATTCCAATTGTACCCCATGACAATATATTAAGTGCGAGGCATATCATGATAGTGAAGAGAGGAGGTAAATTATCTCTTCTGTTTATAATGTAATACCAAAGACGATTTTTTTAAAAGTTTATTTTATTTTTTGGAGTACTGGAGATTGATCCTAGGCCCTCTGTACTGAGCTATATTCAAATGTCTGACCCAGATAGGTAAACCTATGAATAATAATGGTAAATTGTGACTTAGAGTTATGAAGGAAAAGCAAAGCAAAGCAAAGCGGACTACGAGAGAGAAGTAGAGCCCTCTTTAGATTGGGCAGTCAAGGAAGGCCCCAGAGTCCTAAGAGCTCATGGATCAGTAGAAGCTCAGATCTTAAGGGGCAGAATAAGAATATTCTTTGCAGAGAAAAGAGCTAGAGGGAGACTAAGTTCAAGTGCAATGGAAATCCACTGACCAGTTTTAAGCAGTTTGTAATTCATTCTTTTAAAAGCTCTCTCTGGCTGCTGTGTAGAGAAAATGAGAGAGCCCAGAAGTGATTATGAAGACCAGCTGAAAGGTTATGGTGGTAGTTCAGGAGAAACAGAACTTTAAAAGAAAAGGGAGGAGAGATAAAAGATACATGTTGGGGTTGGACTGGAAAGGACTTGGCAAAGGATGTAGCAGAGAGGAGTATGTGAGAAAAACAAAGTTGCCAAAAATCACTTCCACTTTCCTGGGTTTAAACAACTGGGGGCCATTTTCTCACTGGGGTTGGGGGATGGGACTTAGAGGTAGGAAGTATCTTGGCTCGATAATAATTTCAGTTTGGACACGTAAAGTATGAGGTCCTTTTTTTTTTCTTTCTTTCTTTTTTTTTTTTTAAGACAGGGTCTCACTACGTAGCCCAGGCTGCCTTGAACTCCCAATCCTCCTGCCTCAGCCAGGCGAACACTACCACATATGGCTCAAGTACAAGCTCCTTGTAAAATTTTTTTTAAATTTTTTCTCTCCAGCACAACATTCACACTTTGCTTCCAGGCTTTTGCACTTGCATAGATTGACTCCTCACTTCCTTCAGGTCTCTGCATGAATGTCACCACACAAAACAGACTTCATTTGACCAACCGATTTAACTACTACCTACTTCTTTCATTCTTATCTCTCCCTATCTGGTGTATTTTTCTTCTTAGCAATTATCATTCTTGAGGCATATTTATTGATCATGTCTTCTGTTTTACTACCAGAATGCAAGCTTTTTAACAGTAGAGGTTTTACCTGCTTTTGCTCTATTCTCTACCCAGTATACAGCAGATATTCATATTTATTTGCTATATATAAGTATTTAGAGAAAGACCCTTCCACATTATAAATTAATAAGTTGGCACTTTCAGTTTGGATACCAGCCTTCTGCTCTTTGGATGATGTGAGCCCAATACTTGTAGATATGTAGAGAAGGCCTAGTTAGTGGGCCCATGCAATTGAACACTAGCCCCTAAACCTAACTTAGAAAACTCACCACAGTACCACCCTGCTGACCATGGCTTGCAGCCCACTCAAGAAGCACTTCCATTCAAATTTCAATATGAACTATTTACCTTTTGGGGAAAACAAAGCACCACAAACAAAAATCATTTGCAATAAAACAGAAACGTGGTCATGGAGGGGGCAGTGGTACCAGTGAATCACACAAAAAATGAAGATGCGGATTTAATATATTTGAACGAAAAAGCCAAGTGTTACAGTGCCTGGGATTAGGTGATTCTTCCAAATAATGGAACCATATTCACCAGTCTGCCCGTACTTTTCCCTCCAATCACCAAGAAACACACTAAAACATTTTTCTCTGCAAACTCTCTTGCTCAGGCTGTTCTCCCTGAAAAGGTAACTGACCAAAAAATATTACCAAGTAACTCCTGACAAGTCACAAGCAAAGGAAGCTCTAGATAAGGTCAAAGAAATACAAACTTGAATCACAGCTTTTTTTTTTTTTTGGTGCTGGGGATCTAACTCAGGACCTCGCGCTTGCTAGGCTAGCGCTCTACCACTTGAGCTAAATCCCCAACCCTGAATTATAGCTTTGAAATCATGCTTCTATTAAATTATCAGTCATCTAGATCATTTATTCAAATACTTTCAGATTCTGTGGAAATATGGGCTCTTAGGAACCACAGTACTCACCCAATGAATTAACTTACATTCACTGTGTATTTAAGAATAGAAGGAAGCTGGGCATGGTGGCATACCCCTGTAACTACAGCACTCGGGAGGCTGGGGCAAAAGGATCACTAAGAGTTCGAGGTCATCCTGGGCTACATAGTGAGTTCAAGGCCAGCCTCAACTACAAAAGCAAGACACTATCTCAGAATAACCAAAAAAAAAAAAAAAGAATAAAGGGAAAATCGAAGCAAGTTAAAATACAGGTAAATCTATAACTGCTATATGCCTGGCTACACAATTGTGTGAAATGTATTTTTTAAATTATTTCAAAAGAAAACATACAATATGTAAAAATAATATAAATAAAATTCTAGATGTTTACAATGAAAAAAATTTTAAAGGGTACAGAAGTACATATATTATAAAATGCCTATCTTAAAATTATGAAGACTACAAAGACTTTTTTTTAGCTCTGCCTCTGACAATCACAGAAAGTCTGAAAGCCTTTTTAAAATCTTGCCAGGGCCTGTAGTCCCAGTAGGAAGATGAGGCAGGAGGATCACTAGAGTTTGAGGCCAGTCTAGGCTACATAACAAGTTCAAGGTCAATCTGAACTACATAGCAAGACCCTGTCTCAAAAAAACAAAAGAAAACAAAACAAAAATCTTGCAGGGCATGGTGGTATAAGTATAAGGACAGCCTGGGCTACATAATGAGTTCAAGGCCATCGTGAACTACATAGAGACCCTTGCTCAAAATAAACAAAAAGATCTCTAAAGACCAATGACTTGTGAACAGATGCATAATATCATTAGCCATTACAGAACACAAACCAAAACCACAAGGAGTACCATTCTGCACCCACTGAGAGAGCTATAATCAAAAAGATGGTAACAAATGCTGGCAAGGATATGAAGAAATTAGAACCCTCGCACACTACCAGTGAGAGGGTAAAATACTATAACCACATTGGAAAACAGTTTGGTAATTCCTCAAGAGATTAACATGGAGTTACCATTTGATCCTGTAATTCAATTCCTGGTAGACTGTGTATATACACAAGAGCAAAGAAAACGTATACCCTTACAAAAACTTATACACAAATGTTTACAGCAGCATTATTCACAACAGTCCAAAGGTAGAACAGATGCAACCTCTATGTCCATTAATTGATGAGTGGATAAATAAAATGTGGTATATCTACATAATGTATATTTTTTAGCCTTAAAAGAGAATGATGAACTGATATACATTACAGCATAGATGAACTAAAAACATTATGCTAAGTGAAGGCACCAATACTTTTCATAAAAGTATACTATATAATTCCATTCACATAAAAGGTACCACAGTCAAGTCACAGAAAGGAGATAGTTGATGCCTAGGACAGCTACGGGAAGAAATGGAGAGTGACAGCAATGGGTAAAGGGTTTCTTTTGGGGGTGATGAAAATGGTCTGGAATTACACAGTGGTGAGGACTGCACAACTATCAATATCTCAAAATCCAAAAATCACTGAATTGTATATTTTATATAGGTGGACTATATGATACATGAATTTATATTTCAATAAAGGGTTTTTTTAATAAAAATGAATTAGTAGGCACACTGGGAGGCTTCAAAGGGTACTTCTAATATTCTACTTCTTGACTTGCTTGATGGCTACACAAGTATGATCATACTGTAATGACTGAGCTGCAAATTTACAAGATATGCAATGCGTATTTCTAAACATATATGTGAAATAAAGGTGTTAAAAGGAATAACTAAGCTAAAAATATTGACTTGAAAAGAGATACAAGATAAAAAGTGTGAAAAAAAGATAAAAAGTGTGGAAAAAGCAAGTTCCAAACAATACATAGGTGTTAGGCATGGAATTCAGAAAAAAATATATATATAGCATGGTGCTAATTTTTGTAAATTTACACATGGGTACACATATAGTTTAAAAAATAACACTATGGGGCGGTGCAGTTGGGGATTGAGCTCAGTGGTAGAGCACTTGCCTAGCAAGCTCAAGGCCCTGAGTTCAATCCCTGGCACCACCCCCCCCCCCAAAAAAACCACTATGGGTGCAAGGTATGGCTCAGTGATAAAGAGTGTCTCTAGCATATGTGCAAAGACCTGAGCACCAAAAAAAATCAAATAAAAAACACAAAACAAAACAAAAAACCCTATGTGAATACACATACAGCTATTCTCATTGATTCCCTATAGAATTAAAATAAAGCACCTCTTATTTTCTCTGACACATAATGTTTGAATTTTTTACAATATGTATTTTTGTAATCGGAAGATAATTATACGTTAAAAAAAACTCTTAAGAAGCCACATAGAAGGTATTTAACACAAATGAGAACATAAATTCCTGAATTAGTATACACGAGTATAGAAATAATAAATCCAAGAACAGATTCTTTAAAAGGAAGCCATTTAAAAAATAGTAATAGCAACCAATTTGATTGCTTACTATATAAAATAGGCAAATATATTGACTCATTTTAAATTATACCTCATTTACAGACGAGGAAATGAGCTACAACAAATCATAACTTAAAAAGAACAAACTAAGTTTAAAACTAAGAATGTTAATAAAAAATAGAGGAAATTTTAAAAAATAAAAAAATAACTTTCAATATTTAAAGCTAAACAAGTTTCAATTTTCTAGAAAAATATCTAACTCATTATATTTGAGTTAAATAAACTCAAAGACAAAAATAGAAATAGTTATTAATCCCTACCACCAAATACATTTTTCCATGGTACCAAAATCCTAGTATCAGGAATGGTACCAAGAATGGCACAAGGAAGGAAAAGGCATACTCTCACGAATATACACCAAAGCCCTAAATAACAAATTAATCCACCACTATGAGACTTATTCCGCATATTCAGAGGTAATACCATACTGAAAACCAATGTATATAATTTACCATGTAAATAGACATAATGGTGCGTATCTCCAGTCCCAGCTTCTCAGGAGGATGAGGCAGAAGGATCACCTTAGCACACCAAGTCAAGACCAGCCTGGGCAATATAGCAAAACCTCTTCTCAAAAAAAAAAAAAAAAAAAAAAAAAAAAAAAAAAAAAAAAAAAAAAAAAAAAAGTCAAAAGAAGAAATGATCTGTAAGGGTAGATGGACTGAAATATATCTGAGGTGGCCATGATAGACTAAATAAAGTTGAGTTTATTTTTCTGACTTTACAGTCTAATCAATGCAATAAGAAAGGAGGAAAATAATGAAAAGGATTCTAAATTAGTATATTTGCCGATAATAAAATTGTTCAACTGGAAAACCCAGGCAAAATACAGAGCTCAAGGTAGTCAGGTTTTAAAATAAACATATATACAAAATAAACTTCCCCTAACATCAGCAAAATCCAAAAAACACAATGAAAAACTTATTCCACAGTAAGTGATAAAAAAAACTTCTGTCAAAAGTGAGAAGAATGTAAGATACTATAAAATTAACAAATATGAATAAAGCTACAAAACTTCACTGAGAAACACACTATGCATATAAAAAGAGAACAGGTGGCCAGGTGCAGTGGTGCATGCCTATAATTCCATCTACTCAAGAGGCTAAGGCAGGGCTGGGGATTTAACTCAGTGGTCAGAGTGCTTGCCTAGCAAGCGCAAGGCCCTGAGTTCGATGCCCAGCACCACAAAAAAAAAAAAAAAAGAGGCTAAGGCAAGAGGATTTTGAGTTAGGGGCCACAATAGGCAACTCAAGAGAGAGTAGCAAGACCCTGTCTCAGAAAAAAATTTTAAAAGGGACAGGGATAGTTCAGGGGTAGATTCCTTGCCTAACATGAATGAGGCCATGGGTTCAATCCCCAGTACTGAAACAAATAAAAAACCTCAGCTGGTGAGGCCCAGCAATAGACTTTTTAACAAGGCCTCCAAATAATTATTATATATTCTAAAGTTTTAGGAAGACGACTCTGTCTCCTACGTAAAACATGCTCCACCAGCACCTGGGTCCTCACAGTTTAACGAGATCCCCAGGTAATGCTAAGTATAAAATGTGAGAAGCACTGGTCCTCCTCAGAGCTATAAATCATAACTCCCAATGCATGTAATACTGTACCCCTCCACACAGCATCTATACAAGGGGTGATTAAAATACACTGTGACTGTTTTAATTTTTAAAAAATGTATTCCAGTAAAAGACACATTGCCATTAATTCCCCTCAAAATATTCTCTCCTAAAAAAAAGAAAAATACTCTCTCTCCTTTTGAACACACTTAGCATACTGTTTTTGCCACTTTCTGAAATACATCTGGAAGTCCTCTTTCCTGAGTGACTTTACAACATGTGATTAAAACAAAATAACACAGGGGCTGGGGATTTAGCTCAGTGGTTAGAGTGCTTGCCTCGCAAACACAAGGCCCTGAGTTCAATCCCCAGTACCAAAATAAATAAATAAATAAATAAAATAAAATAACACAGTGAGGGGTCTGGGATTTAGCTCAGTGGTAGAGCGCTTGTCCAGCAAGTGCAAGGACCTGAGTTCAAGTCCCAATACCAACAACAAAACACAACAAAACAGTGAATGCTGCTGCCACATGCCATCCAATGTAAAGGCACACACTACGGTGTGCCTCACCCACCTTATTCACCAGGTCTGGCACAGTGTATTTTCTGGCTCTTCCCCAGTGTCAAAATGACCATGCAAGGTAAACATTATGACTCCATTAAAGATATCAGGGCAGCCATGACTGTGCAGCTAGACACTCATGAAAGACCTCTGAGCCTGGACTACATAGTGAGTTCAACGCCAGCCTGAACTACATAGTAAGACCCTGTGTCAAAAAACAAAAACAAAAAAGAAAAGAAAGTAACAAGAAATGATGGGATAAGTGTGTTCAAAGCAAGGAGGAGTATTTTGAGGGGTATTAGTGGCAATATATCTTTTACTACAATAATTCTTTAAATGCAACCAAGTATTCATTATATTTTTTCAATCATAAGCCCTCATAAGTGGCTTCTGGGGATGAGAAAAGAGAGAGGCCAGCACAAACAGCAGTAGTTTTTAATCTCCTTGAATATGAATGCATCACTCATCAGTCCCATGGGTAAAACATCAGCACTGTATGTCCTAGTTAGACATACTAGCACTGTTATCCTTGTGTGTGACAGGACACAACCACCATGGAAATTTATTCCTCTTTGGTCTCAATGTTATATCATAAATTATTTTCCTCTTAAAATAAAAAAATTATAAACCAGGCATGGTGGTGCATGCCTGTAATCCCCGCACTCACGAGGCTGAGGTGGGAGGAATGCCACAAGTTCAAGGCCAGCCTGGGCTACATAACAAGACTCTGCCTCAAAAAAAAAAAAAAAAAAAAAAAATTAAATAAAAGAATTCTGATTTTAAGTCTAGGCGTAAAAATATAAACAAGACTAGCTAACCTTCGTGTTGCTAACATCATAGTAGAAATCTATCACTTAAACCATAGCGGACAGCAGGGTATGGTAGCGCACACCTGTAATCCCAACACTCAAGAGGCTGAGGCAGAAAGGATCACAGTGAGTTGAAGGCCCACTTGAACTATATAGCAAGACCCTGTCTCAAAAAACCAAAATAATAAATAAAATAAACCCTGGGGATACACCTTCTCTGCTCTAAGGAGAACACCTTTATCATGTTTCTAAGTATTTTAACCTGCCCACCAACTTCCATACCAGTCCTCACCCCCACATAGCTTAAGGACAGGAAGAAATGTCCCCAGCAGTCCACCTTCAACTTTCTGCTACCTCCCTCAAACACTCATAGATTTTACTTCAAAGTCTGTACCCTGAGCCCTGCCTCCACCATTCCCTTTGCTTCTCTTTTTTACTCTGCTGAATCTCAGGTCTGTCCTACCACAAACCCACTGACTCTCAAGAAGGTATGGGTGAAACTACATAAATACTTCTGCCCAAGAAACATATGTATGGTCTCTCCTCTGGACCCAGCTTGTCTCAGCATGTAACACAATGATCTGCTTTTTGAACGCACTTCCAGTTTCACTTCTAGCTTGTACCAGGCTTCCGCCCCACCCAATGTAACTCAGCCCCCTCTTGGCTTCCCAGACCCAGGAAGTAGCAGGGTCAACTCTCTGGGGCACATAAACATTTTGATTCGCCTCTCCTTTCTTAAAACAATCTTAGAATTAAAAATTGTAAAGCCTCTTTTCAATTCGATAACTTCTCTTCCACAGAAGTAAAGGGGTTTAATTAGGCCTTAAAAGAGATCTGGGCCTTGGGTTTTTAATTACATAACACCAGTAAAAATTATATAACTACTTTACTAAATAACTTTATTTCAAAAGGAAACATGTTTGCATCTCAAATGTGCTATAAAAAGATATTGGCATGATAAAATTAATTTTATTTCAAGCCCCACCCTACTTCTTAAATTTCTCCAACATAGCTCCAACACTGTTAAAATCACTGCTAAGGATGTAGCTCAGCAGGATAGTGCTTGCCTAGTATACAGGAAGCCCTGGTTCAAGCCATAGTACTGAAGAAAAAAAAAAAAAGAGGTAGAATTCATTTTCAAAACAATTTTGTTCTACCAAAGGTTAGACTCAAAATATGTAAAATATTATCTAGCATCCTAAAGTCAAATTCTGACTTCAGTTTTAATCAGAACACAGAGTTCATGGATTTGTACAGAAATTCATTGTAAGAAGTCAAACCTTGATGGGTGGCTTTTTTTAAAGCACATAATAGTAGCTTTTACTTAAAACTTAAAAATATCAACACCAAATTGTACTAATTTTTAACTGTTCCCAGTTATATATACACAGGGTTTTTGTTTTTCTTTTGAAATACCGGGGACTGAATCCAGGGCCCTTGCATTAAGCTGTATTTCCAGTCCCTTATCTTCTGAGACAGGGTCTCAGTCAAGTTGTCCAGGCTGGGCTCAAACTTTTGATCCTCCTACCTCAGTCTCCCAGAGTTCGGGGGTTACAGGCATGCACGATTATGCCCAGTTTTCACACAGGTTTGTTTTTTTTGTTTTGTGTTGTTTTGTTTTTCTGAGACAGGGTCTCACTATGTAGTCCAGGCTGATCTCTTTTTTTTTTTTTAAACCAAGACCATGTATTAGTACATTGCACACATAATGATCACATTCATCATGGTTATTTTGTACCTTTACATGTTGTACCTTGGTTCCCCTTCATCCCTCCCTTCTGCTCCCCTCTTCCCTATTTATAGCAGGTTTATTTAGATTTTTCCATTTTTTTCCCTTTTCCCCTTTCTTTCCTTTTTCCCTTCTTTCTTTTCCTCCTTCTCCCTTTCTAGTTCTCCCCTCTTTTGAATATTATCTTCCTTTTATATAATATCTATTATACCTCTTTGTCCTTATTTACACTTATAGTTTCTCATATCAGAGAAACAATTTGATGAGTACTCAAGGGTGTCTGATTTAAGGGCTGGAGATATAGCTCAAGTGGTAAAGCGCTTGCCTACCAAGTGCAAGGCCCTGAGTTCGGTCCCCAGCCCCCCCCCCCAAAAATGTGGAACAAATCTAAAAAAATAAAATTAAAAAAAAAAGAGTGTCTGATTTATTTCACTTGACAGTATGTTCTCAAGGTGCTCTTGAACTCACTATGTAACCCAGGCTGGCCTCAAACTCACAGCAGTCTTCCTGCCTCAGCCCCCTGAGTGCTGGGATTACAGACATGCACCACCACGTCCAGCATACACAGTTTTAATAGAAACACTGGATAAGGTCACAAGAGTTCTTGAGTCATAGTCTTGGTATTAGCAAAAACAGTCAACATCTTCCTTAAAAGCCCCCAAGCATTAATTCTAGATATATTCTGAGCTAAAGTTATTAAGAAACTCAAACTAGTGACTGTGTGGAAATTCCTTCACTATCTGGATTAGGAAGTTTTTATTCTGCCTGTACATAAAGAATTTCTTCCTCCTACGAATTAATTCCATATTGTTTAGAAACTTTGAAAGGCAGAAAATTCATTTTTCCTAAGTATCTATATGCAACAGCAGAGAAAAATATTGAGTTGGTAGTTTTCAAGTCAAAAACAAGCCATATTCCAAAACTCTTAAGTATTGCTCCTACTTTTGACTTTAGAACTCCATTTTCCGACAGAAATATTTTCTAGGTCATAGGTTTCCAGGACGACCCACCAATCACCCTTAAACCCACAATATAGGTAGTATTAGAAACACATCTAAGCCAGGAATGGTGGCACACACCTGCAATCCTAGCAATCAGGAGTTGGAGGCAGGATGACTGCTGCCAGTTCAAGGCTAGCCTGGGTCATGCATTCAGTTCAAGGCCAGCCTGAAATACATGGCAAGACCTGTCTCCAAAAAAACCAAAAATATGTAAATAAATACGCCTGATTTAAAGTAAACCTACTCTACTGCAAATCTATCTATACTCCCATTCCTGAACTGAAAATGTAATGAATAAATACAATTTCAACTTAATCTTTGATGGAATCTACACACCAACCCAACATGAGACCACCAGGCAGAGGATGTGGCACCTCAAGGCCCTCAAGACTGAGGGCTGGGTTAAAGCAAGGGAGGAGTTGTAACCAGCACCACAAAATGGAACTTCAGAAGTCAGATTTTTTTCTTTTGGAGATAAGTGGTTTCTCCAAACTTCCTCGGGCCTAGGGCATACCCAGCACCCCGACCTCTCCTCAGCCCAGATGAATGGACAGCATATGCAGATGCTGGCACCAGGAGGTTAAGTCCAGTTTCATTTCTTTAAGCAACAGAGGGAGAAGTCTGGGTCCAGGAAGGGACGAAACAAGCCTGCACATGTCTATTGTTATATTCCCTCCCCTACTATTCCTTGCTATAAAAGACCCCAAAATACCTGCATAGGGTAAGATAGTAATTTGAGGCAAATGAGCCCCTCCATCTCCTCAGAGCTGGCTTTGAATAAATCCTTTTTCCTTTTTACTAGAAAGAAAGAAAGAAAAAAAAAAAGAAAAAGAAAGAAAGAAAGAAAGAAAGAAAAGAAAAAGTCAGGCATGGTGGCACAAATCCCAATACTCTGGAGGCTGAGGCAGGAGACTACACTGAATTCAAGGCTACAGAGTGAGTTCAAGGCCAGCTACCTAGCAAGACTCTGTCTCAAAAAAAGAAAAAAAAGAAAAAGAAAAAAGAAAGGAAAGAAAGAAAGAAAAAAAAAGACTTTACTCCAGGTCAAAGGTTTGGTTGCTGAAGTCACATTCTCTTTTTTTAATCTATCTCAGTAATCACCCATTGCCTGAAAATAAAGAGATTAGCTTAGACATCAGAAAAATTAACTAACTAACTAATTTAAAAAATCCTAATACAGTAACTCAGAATTAAGGAAAAACAGTATATTTCTCAGGAAGGGCAAAGGTAAACTAAAGACTGCAAATTATCTTCGTGGCTTTCCTTCATGGTCAGTCCTTTGCTACCAAAACCAATCCCTTAGTCTACTGAGGCTATCTATAAGTGAGATGCAATGAAACATGATGGCTAAAAATATAGATTCTGGAAGTAGACTGCCTGGGTCCACATCCCAGATAATACAGTTAATAACCATATCATCTCTAGGAAGTTGTTTTTTTTTTTGTTTTTTGGGGGTTTTTTTTGGTGCTGGGATCGAACTCTGAGCCTTATGCTTGCAAAGCAAGCACTCTAACCACTGAGCTAAATCCCCAGCCCTCTAGGAAGTTATTTAGCCTCTCTCTGCTCCAGTTTCTTCATTTGTACAATAAGTATGATAACAATATCTACCTTAGAGAACTATAGTGAGGATAAAATAAATTAATCCATGTAAAGTACTTAGAATAGAGCCCCATAAACACACAATAAGTGGCCACTGTATATTTAAAAACAAGTAGGATTTGGAAAAGCAACTGAAGGAAGACACATTCCAAGCTGAAGTGACAAAGGAAAAGAGGTAGAGAAGTCACATACACATGGGAAACAAGACGTTTTATTATACATCAGGAAGAAGAGTAGACTCTTCAAATAATGAAGAACCAATTATGCTGGCCTTGAATGCCAAACCAGGAAATAGGCTTTTACTTAGAAAACAAGACACTTAGCTGGGGATTTAGCTCAGTGGTTAGAGTGCTTGCCTTGCAAGCACAATGCCCTGAGTTCGATCCCCAGCACCAAAAAAAAAAAAAAAAAGGAAAGAAGACACTTAAAGTTTTGGACTGATTAAATTTGTGCTTTTCAGCAAGGTTAATTATCAAGATTTGCATATTACTGCTATGAATGCAATTTTGATGTTCTCTGCCTATTAACGGCTAGCAATTCCCAAAATACATCTGTTCCACTAATACTGTCAGAATCTATCATTAACTATTGTTGCACGCCTGAATCATCTCTGAAACCTAACTGTGCCTAATATGTAGTTGACATCAGATAAAAGTTTACCAAATCATTACTTTTAGTGGCCACCAGAGGAAACAGGTGTTAAAATTCCCAAAAGAAGGCATTGGGGATTTAGCTCAGTGGTAGAGCACTTGCTGTGAGTTCGATCCCCAAAACAAAACAAAGCAACAACAACAAAAAATTCCCAAAAGAAGTATATTATCAAAATAAAGCAAATGAAATAGAACAGCTAATAAGTGACAATTAAGTTCAAATGTTACTGAGCAGCATACATGCCTAAAACATGAAAGTCAATTTTATTCATTAAAAACAGAAGAGATCCTTGCATATTTTTAAAACTTAGAAAATTCAGCTGTCAAATTGGTACAGCCGTTTCATAGGATTATTGGGACAAGATCTTTTTGGGGGACAGGGGTATTGGGGATCAAACATAGGACCTTGAGCTTGCTAGGCAAATGCTCTACCACTGAGCTAAATCCCCAACTCCTGGGCAAGATCTTTTTAATGGGCTACCTAGTAGTCTTATGTGGAGATGAATTTAAGGTAGGTTTCTCCAAATCAGGGTAAAAATCATGCTAGACAGCAAGAAAAAAGGTCCAACTCCTGGCATGACTTAAAAGAATTAGAGGACGAGCCAGTTTACAGTAGCTGTAGGTTTCCATGAAGTACACACTATTGACCTGTATACCACAGATACCTGTGCTAATTATGGTGACAAACAAAAAGGATCATTTCCCTTCATCCTTAATAAGGACTACTGTAGTCCACTCTACTGTATTCCAAACTCTGTAACCAATTGGCCTCTTTTTTTTCTTTCAGGCAGTATGTTTGAGATACTAATAATAATACAGAAATGGTTAGCTTTTTTCCCCTCCATACTGGTGACTGAAACCAGAGTCTTTATACTGAGCTACATCCTCAGCCCTAAGACAGTCTTACTAAGTTCCCCAGACTGGGTTCAAACTTGTGACCTTCCCATCTCAGCCTCCCCACTGCTAGGATTATAGCCACTATGCCCAGTGTAGTAATTAACATATTCAGAAAAAATGTTTTCACTAAAAGACTGCCAACAGAGATTAGAAGTACATGACATAGAATGGTTGATATAACAATTTATTAAGCACATATCCCATATTAATTGATTTTTTTCTGGTAGTAGTAGGGGGTAAATCAATTTGCCAAAAACGTTGGTCATTCCTTACCTTAACAAGGGGCTGGGATTTAGCTTAATGGTAGAGTGCTTGCCTAGCAAGCGTAAGGACCTGAGTTCGATCCCCAGGACCCCCCCCTAAAAAAAAACCAAAACAACAAAAAAATATCACCAGATTAGTGGAAGCATGCCTTACAGAGTATGCAAGTTATGTACTTGGCTTTCTAGACTGACCAATCATTCTGGCAACACAAACATAAAGCAAAGTAGATCCAGCTTTCTACAAACCTCCTAAAGCACTTTTAACTTATAATTTCAGAACAGGAAAAAAAAGTTTCAGACTCAGTTTTACACTTTGACAAAGCTTCAAGTAGCTTGTAAGTACAATTTAAAACTCTGAAATGGGTATTCACTTAAAAAATGGTCCTGTCAGCATTACAAACAACTCTCCATTATCCACTTTTGGATAAATCTCAAGATGACGTTTAGTCCCCACCTGACTTTTCCCTGCCAACAAGTACATGGATACCATCTTTAATCATGCCTGCCCCCATTACTTGGTTATACTTTGGGAATTACAATTACAGTGATCATGCCTTTTAGAACATCCTCAGAGCACAAAGCCTCTTCGTATGATTTGAGGTTGGGGGGTATTCCTTTCAGGGGCCAGAGCAAAGGGTGGGTGGCAGCAAGGGAGGAAGAGGAGGTAGAGCTGCTATGGTGAATCTCAGTTCCAGTTCAGTATTGTTTGTGGGGTTTTCCTTATGAATGATCAGCCTGTGTACCCTCTCCCATAGGAAGGAGGGGTGGAGCCTGTCCTGACAGATGCATACAACCCGTACTAAGCCCAGAAGGTCATGGAGCAGAAGGAAGCAAGAAATAAGGAAGAAAAGCAACAACCAGCTGTCCAAAGTGCACCCTTCTGTGCTGTGCTCAGACCTCAGGTAGGAAGGTTTCTGCAAATGAACACTACCACTCCAAGGAATCAGGGTTAGTACTGGCAATACTGGGACTTGGTAGCTGCTCAAGTATGTGCGAATACAGCAATAAAAATCTATGTAGGAGGCAGGCATGGTGGTGCACCCCTGTAATCCCAGCTACTTGGGAGACTGAGGCAGGAGGATCACAAGCTTAGTGTCTCTGAGTTCACCAGTACCAGGAGGATTAAAATGCTCAAAGCAGGGAAATAACTGTAGAAAAACAAACCTGTTTTTAAAATTATTTAAACAACACAAAAAATAAATGAAAAATATTTTTTGTTAACTATCAAAGTATGAACTCTATTTGCAAAAGTGAAATACCTGTTTTACTTTCACCTTACCCTTCAGTTTAGTCTGAGAAACTGCTCACTTCTTAATTCTGTGACAGTAAAACAGGTTTTTACAGAAGTTCAGCAAGCACAGTCTGCAGATGCTAAAAAAAGATGGTAAGCAAAATGGATAGACTTTTCCTCAACTCAAGGAGTGTCCCCAAAGCACTACAGAATGTCCTTTGACTCTGCTAGCTACTCTTTCTTCAATGTACATATTTCTTCCTCTCGCCACATCTTCTATTTTCATTCAACAAAGCCAAATGATTAAACATATCAAAACTCAAAATCTCAGCTGGACAAAGACAAACACACTTATATAATGCCAGCCCAGCCTGGGCAACTTATTGATTTTACCAAGTCTCTGTCTCACAACTAAAAAGTAAAAAGCAAGGCCTTGGATTCAACTCCCAGTGAACACCCCCCCAAATACTTGCAATCTCTCACTCTGATTTCTACATATTTTTTACCACGCACAAAGAAAAATGCAGTGATAGCTTTCTATATCATGACTTGAAGAAACTGATAAACCTTAGCATAATCCCATCATTCTCCACCCACCCAACATCACTTCTGTTAACCTTTTACCCAAACACAGTACTGATAGCCATTCAAGCAGAATAGGAAAAAAAAAAATGAAAGCACTTTGTGTAAGGCCAATAGGTAAGACTTCTTCATTCTCCTGTGTGGCCATAAAGTCATTTTTGTTAAAACATCTTTAGTTCTATTTATATTTAATTTCTTCAAAAATTCCTTAAAGACAGCAGCAAAAGTACAATGGAATTCTCTACCCACCACCCTCAATCATTTAAAAGATGAAAAAAAAGACAACAGAAACCACTTCAAATGTATCTTTCCCTTGAGCCCCCAGTCAACCATGACAACTGTTCTGAAAAACACTCTGCAACTATTTGTATAAGCAATAGGAAGTCCAGTCCTGTCTTTAGTCCACACTCCTCCCTCCTCTCTCTCCAAGAAAAAAATGAAACAGTAATAAGCACAAACAATCACACAGAACATACAAATGAGTAAATATTTTCAAAATTGGCTAAAAACGCCTCAGGTCTTCAGAAATTCAGGAATTCTAGTGTAGGGGGATATCAGAAAAGAAAAAATAACATTACATTTCCCCCTCAAAGAGATCACTGATATGAGAAAATACGGCATATAGATACTTTCTCTCCTTCACTTACCAGGTACTTTTATATTTTTAATGGTTTCTCTCATTCTGTTTTTCCACCAATAATGGGTTTTTTGTTTTTTATTTTTGCGGTTCTGGAAATCAAACCGAGGGCCTCTGGCACACCAGGCAAGCCCTCAACCACTGAGCTACACTCCCAGTCCAATATTGGTATTTTCTAGTTTATTCTGTACATATTTCTCCAGCCTCATAACAAAGTTTTTACCATTTTAGGCTGAGCTCTTTGGTGCAGCTGTATGTGGTGATGAAAAGCCAGGGTTGAGTCCTTTCCAATGAAAAGTTCACATTGAGAACTCTTGGAGCCTAGGTCCAGTATGAACCCAGCCCTCACGACAGAGCCATGATCGATGTGGATGATCCAGTTAGATACAGCTGGACCTAGAGTCCCAAGATGTTGGGGAGTGCTAGTTCATAGAATACCTTTGTGAAAATGAGAAAAAGGCACTCCTTCTGAGGGTACATAGTTCCAGACCAGTTGGTCATCTTGGTAATGGATTTCCACCCTTACTTCCCACTTCAAAAAGGTGTCCTTGTGGTGCGAGCAATCTATACAGTCCTACACAGCGGCCCTGCTATAAAACATATAGCTCTGAGGCAATGCTGCAACCCTGAAGTGGGTTTCCAAAAGAAAAACCTCAATACAACAGACATTTCACAAGTTTCATTATCAGAAAGTCTCGTGTTTAATATAAATGCATTCCTAAGCATATTGGGACTACAGCAAAAAGTCTAGCAAAGGAAAACCAGCAAATGTGGAAAAAAGAACACTTGACCAACTTGAGAGAGAATCAGTTTCCAAAAGACCCAAATCTTCCCCCACGAGTTCAAATAGCTGAACTTCAAATGTGGGTCATAAGGTAAAACACTAAATCATTCTCACTTGCAGAGGAATGAACTACCTATCTCTTAAGAAAAGCATGATGGGTAGGGATGCATACAGCACCGGCTTAGCATGCACAAGGGCACAGGCTTAAGCTCCAGCACCAAAAAAAACAAAAAAGGCAAGATCACATAAATTTACCTTTGGGTTTACTTTCTCCAAATCTGCTAATTTTCCTTCTCTGTCAGACCCTTTTGGCTCTTATCCTACCTAACTATAAAACCAGTAGCATGTGTGGTAAAAATCTGTAAATTCTGAAAAACAGCTCCTTACGTACCTGCCTGAAAATAAGAATTGACAACCTAGATTAAGATGGATATGGTCCTCCAACCCTATCATTCCTTTAGGCTCCACAAAAGAGCTAAGTATCACATAGATCTAAATTGTGTCCCAGTCATCCATAAGGGACAACACAGCAGTCTCAGGAAGAGCCTAAGGGCTAGGCTGAGGTAAAGCTAAGATAGTGGTTCTCAAACTTTAGTGGCCATCAGAAGATACTGGAGAACATTTTCAGAATTACATGTCTATACCTAATAAATCAGAATTTGCTAGAACAGTTATATTTTGACAAGGCTCAGACTGTTGACCTAAGTCCACTAAAAAGTTTAGAAAGACTAGGAAATTGTCCACACCTATCAGCAGTTCCAAAATAAAAGTTATCCATGGCAAAACTAGGTTTAGCAGGTCAAAAAGGTGCAATAAAAGGCTGGGCGTGGTGGCAAATGACTGTAATCCCAGTACTCAGGAGGCTGCAGCAGGAGGATGGGAGGCCAAGGCAGGAGAATTGCTACAAGTTCAAGGCCAGCCATGGCTAAATAGTGAGTTCAAGGCTGGCCTGAACTACATAGCGAGACTCTGTATCAAAAGACCAAAAAAAAGGTGTGAAAAAGAATCACCAGCCTGAATGTGTAACAAGAGGCTGTGCTAGGCTGGAGCTTGTAGCTAGAGTTCTATTACTATGGGACCAAAACCCTGTGTTCTATAAACAAGAAAATGTTTTGCATGTGAGAAATATTTCAAATATCTGAAAAATAAAGTAATATATTTATTATCTCTGTACTCCACACTTATTAGCAAATCTTAACTTGCAATTAACTGATTCAGATTTCTTTACGTAATGTTACAGGTAAAATTAAAGCCCTCTGCATACCCCTATCCAATCCTATTCCTCATCTTTTCTAGCCAGAGATAAGCACTACTAGTTTCTATGCAGGTTTTACACTATTACTGCATATGTACATAACCACAAGCAGTATTATTTTGCATGTTTCCTGATCCTACCCAAGTGGGAAGATTCTGTAAGAATTCTTCTGGACTTGCTCTCCCACCTTATATCATATTTTTGAAATTCATCCATTTTAATGCACTGTCTACAACTTGTTTATCACAGTACTATAACATACAACTGTATGGGTCCTTCTAGAAATGTATGCATTGCCCATTGGTGGACATTTAAACTGGAATGAACATTCTCTCTCTTTTTGGTGGGGGGAGTAGTTCAGGCTGGCCTTGAACTAACTATGTAGCCCAAGCTGGACTCAAACTTGTGGCAATCCTCCTGCTTCACGCTTGTTACTGCTGGGATTACAGCTCTGTGCAACCATGCCCAGCTCTGGAATGAACGTTCTTGTATTTCTTTCACATTTATTTTCTTGGACAAGAGTGCAAGGATTTCTCAGGGTACATACCCAGAAATGGGCATTTTAAGTAAATAGGTATGTTGGTCCACCTTCAACTAGACATCAGTATACTACTTTCCAAGGTACGGTAGTTGTACCTATTCACATTCCCAGTAGCAGTATATAACTTATACTATTCTACAATCTTACTAACAATTATCAAAACATTTAATTTTTTCCCCATCTGATAGGTGTGAAATGACATTCACTGTTGTTTCAATCTGCATTTTTCTCACTATAAATTTTTGACAAGTAGGGGCTGGGGATTTAGCTCAGTGGTTAGAGTGCTTGCCTTGCAAGCAAAAGGCCCTGAGTTCAAGCCCCAACACCAAAAAAACAATCTTCGACAAGTAAATTTTCTTGTATATATGTGCATATATCTATCAGATATGTTTCTTACAGTTTTTTTTGAAAAAAACCTAATCCATCTTTTTGGGGGTGCGGGGGGGGGGGTTCATCCTAAAGCACCCTGTCAAGAGCCACCACCGCTGGAACCTGAGATACAGGATGAAAGAAAGCAGCTAACTTAAGGAATCATTCTGGACAAAGGGCCTTAATTAATGCATTTGCTAATTAGCCCTCCCCTTCCCTCTTTTGTCAAGCCTCACTTCCACAATACTACAGGTTCTCTGGGCCAGCATCCTTAGAACTGGGTGGGGGAGTGAGGGGTGCTAAAGCTAGAATGTTTCTATACAATGTTTCTATACTTGTAAGTTCCTATACAATTGTCCTTACTCAAAGGAAATGAAGAGACTTCAGACCAATACCTAAACTCAACCTTGTAAGGCATCATCCACTTCTAACAGATTCCTTTCAAACTCATCACGTTTGGCTCCCTCTTTGAAACATCCCAATTTTTCTCTCTAGACTAGACACTCTCTCCCTCCCATCAGCAACTCTTTCATCTCTCTTCCCCCACAACGACTGAATACCATCTCCTTCCCCCCCCCCATTGCACAGAGTCTATTTTCTAGCTCCATGGGACTCTTCCCTGCCTGTAGTAGTTGCTCTCTTCCTCTCCTCTCCTCCTGTAGTAGTTGCACATCTTCTCCCCCTCTCCTTTTCAAAGATGCCCCACAGTAAAAAACAAACAAACAAACAAACAAAAAACCCCACCTAATCACTCACCCCAAATAAAAAATGGATTTCTCATGTATTACATGCCAGGCAGGAGTGTGACTGGTTCCAACCTTCCCAGCTTCCTTCCCCCTCCATTCCTGGGATAACTGTTCTTTCTCTAGGAGCTCTCCAAGTGTGGTAGGTCCAGACCACCTGGAAACAACTCATATGGCCTTTTGTGGCATAAATCCCTTTACCAGGGCCATGTACGCTTTTCTGCTTTTGGCATGACCGAAACTTGGGCCATTTCGTGAAAAAGACACCTTACCGGCGTCTCCACAAAAGCGGGCAGGCCTTCCTCCCCATTAATTCCAGCTGGACTGGCTTAGCCCTTGCAGTGGTGGGCAAGGTGCCCTGGCAGAGAGCAAACGATACCCACTATAAGAAGTTTCCGAAGCTCTGCCGCACTCACTCGAGAAAGCCTTCTCCTCGAGAGCACGCCCCCGCAGGAGTCTCTCCTCTGGGGCTCCCCAGGGCATCACCAAGCACTCAAAGCAACTCCTGAACCTCAGTCCCACCCCACAAGAAATCTTTTCTCCTAAACCAGCCCTAAACGGATTGGGTGGGTGTGCCAGGAATCAGGCCGTAGTCCCCTCCTCCCCGATCAATCTCCCTCCGTTTCACGGTAGCCGGAGACTCTGCCTCTTCCCAGCCCCTTCGGCTCCGGTCCCTGGCCAGTCCCCAGGGTGGCCCTGGGTCCCGGCCAGACTACGACTCTTGCCGGCTTTGTGACCTTGGGCAAGTCACTTCCCCTTCTCAGCCTCAGTTTACTCCTCCGCGGAGCAGAGACCTAAAGACGTCCTGCCCTGGCTACCCTGGGGGAGGGGGCAACCCACCGGGTGGGAGACGCTTTGTGAGCCGCTCGGCGCGGCGGAGGCGCAGGGCTCCCGGGGACTCCGGGCCGGACAAAGCTGAGCCCGGCCGCGCTCCTCCCCCTCCGCGAGCTGGGCGGGTGGACCTCACGCCTTCGGGCCCCCCACCCTAGAGCGGGATGGCCCCCGCCCTCCCCGCCCGCTGCACTCCCGGACCCAGTACCTGCTCCCGGCGCTCGGCCGCAGGCGCCGCCACCCTGCGCGCCCGCCCGGAGAGGCCCGTGGCTTTGAGGGCCGAGGCGGTCGGCGGCGGCGGGCTCGGGCCGGGGCGGCGGCGGCGGAGGCGGCGGCGGCGGCGGCGGCGGGGGGCGCGGACGGCGCGGGGGCCCGAGCTCGGCGGGGCCCGGCCTGGGAGACGACGACTGAGGCTGGAAGTGCGCGGCGGCGGCGGCGGGGGCTGAGGCGGCGGCGGCGGCGACCGCGGCGGCGGCGCTTCCGCTCATGGCGGGGCCGCGGACAGCAGCTGTAGCTGCGACTCGACTCCGGCGCGGTGGGCGCTGCCTGGGCCCGGGCCGGCGGCGGCGGCAGCGGTGGTGGTGACGGAGGCGGCACCCGGAGGAGCAGGAGGCGGAGCCGGGAAGCGGCGGCGGCGGCAGAGGGGGCGGGGACGGTGAGGGGGCGGGGACGTCAAGCCGCTCGGCCAATGGGCGCCGGCGTCCTCGGCCGCGGCTCCGGGGCGGGCGGGCGTTGTTGAGGGGGATTCTCCGGCGCTGCCGCTCTGTGAGCCGGGGAGGCCGCCGGCCAGCAGCTTCCCCGGGGCGCCCAGCTCGGAGGGCCGCCCCGCCCCCGGCCCGCCCAGGGGCGCGGCTGCGGGCCTCGGGGGCCAGGCCTCGAGCTCCTCAGGCCAGGCTCGCTAGTGCACCGCTGCCTTCCGCGCGAGTGTTTGCGCAAAGCAGCGCGCCAGGGACTCGGCCGGCATAGCTGCAGCCCGCCTGCCTGCAGGCCTCGCGTTCCACGGATCACGCCGCCTCGGCCTCCTTCCTCCCCCTCTTCCCGGCCCTGTAGCCGCGCCTGCTCTCCCTCTTCTGGCTGTTTCCTCAAAGTTTTTCCATTTCAGACACTCAGGAAAGAAACTCTCCTTTCTCAGGCTGTTTCAGTGACAGATCAGTCCCCGCGGATCCTGAGAGGATAGCAGAGGCGGAAAAGAAACAGACAGAGATGAACTGCCTTCCCTGAGACCTGAAGAAGATCCGTCTTGAATTGTGAACAGGAGCCAGCCAGGCTCAGCCCTGGCCCCTCACCCTCTACTTTGATATTCTCTTTCTCTTTCTCACTTTAAATGTCCTTGTTAAAACACTGGGAGGAAACCATCCAGCCCAGCTGGACCTAGCCTCAAAAAAAGAGAGGCTGTAAGGTGAGGAAAGGATTTGATGGCTTTCCTAAGAGGGGAGGAATTCGGATTCATGACCCCTCCCGCCCTCTCTCCTCCGTTACGATGTTGGTCACTAAGCCCATTTCCTTCCCACGTTCCTCTGGCTCTCATATCAAAGCCGTAGAGGAGCAAAATAAGCTCAACCCTGTGCTAAGGCACCCCTAAATACAGGGCGAGGGTGCAGTTTAGCTTCATCATGTATTACCGAGCAGAGTTGAGTGCATTAGTGAACACTTGTAATCCCAGGACTAGGGAGGCTGAGATGAAAAGATTGTAAATTTGAGGCCAGTCTGAGCTACATAGCAAGACTCTGTCATGAAAGAAAAATAATAAAAGAGCAAGAAATGAAGTCTTGTCTTCAGCCTTTCCCCACAAGCAGCCACCAACTACAGACTGAGTAGAGAAATTAATAGGCCACACGAGTTCTACAAGTTGACAAAACACTGTGCTGGGTGGATCCTATATAGAAAGGTGTGTGACTGAGTCATTGGCAAAAGACATTGCATATTCCACCTTGACACTTACTGGTTACGTGATTTTAGGGTCTTTCATCCGCACTGTCATAAGCAATACTAGGCACTGGGGATACAATGATACCGAAGATATAGTCCAGGCCTTCCAAGAGTTCGTGATCTCCTTGCAGGATAATGAGATATTCTTAGAAGTTCAGAATTTAATAATGAAGATGTGTTATGTATGTGTATCAACTCCCTAAAATGAATGTAATCATTATGCACTGCAAACATGTAATAAGAAAAATTAAAATTTTAAAAAAAGAATTTAAGAATGAGTAGAAGTTCACAAAGTAGCCTGAAAAAACATTGTCTTTGGCCAACAGATCTAAGATTTCCTGAATTCCATCCTTGACTTTCTGGTCAAAGAGGAGACAGATAATATTACTAGCTGGGGCTTCCATCCTAATGCCCACTGAAGAACATCTGTAAACTGCTGTGTATAGGGACCCTCTTTCCTTTGATAGGTCTCACCAACTTTGAGAAAAAACATGTATTTCTACCCCAAAGCTCAAATCTGTCTTAGCTCCTACAACTCCAATTTGAGCGTATGCTTTGACCACCCACCGTCCTTAGAGAAAAAGGGTCAGGCTGTTGGTTTAATCCAGTAAGAGTTCTTCTGTAGGATTCCTTGAGCCCAGTAAGAAACATGAAGAAATAAAGCGGAGAGCCAGGCAAAGCCCTGTGTCGTCTTGCCAAATAGGAAGTGGGAGGAAAAAAAAAATACTCTGTTTACTGTGGTCTTTAGTTCTCAAAATCTCCATCCTCCATGATAATCAGGAAGAGAGATGAATATTATGGATTTAAGAAAACACAGGTATAATAGGGTTGGAGCACAGTCTGGTTGATAAATGCTAAGAAGAAATAAGACTAGAAAGTTAAAATGTGAGGTAGATAGATAATAAAATTGGCCATTTAAAAAACCCCTGAGCTGGGGATTTAGCTCAACAGTTAGAGTGCTTGCCCTGGAAGCACAAGGCCCTGAGTTTGATCCCCAGCACACACACACACACACACACACACACACAAACCCTGAAAGTAGTATAGTTATTATTGGAAATTGGGAGGGGTGGGGAAGAAGAGTGAGAAAAAGGTGATTGGAAATATCACACTAAACTTCCATTAATATATATAATTAACACATGTTAATTTTTTAAAAGATAGGGTTCAGGATGTACCTCAGTATTAGAGCATTTGAGTAGCATACATGAGGTCCTGGGTTCAATCCCCAATACTGAAAAGAAGAAGAAAAAAACACCTAAAAAAGAAATGAGACCAGATTATGAAGAGTCTTGAGTGCCATACTGAGACATCTGAACTCAACCTAGTAACTGAAGGGAGTCATTAGAGGACTCAGTGAAGGAATAATGTGATTAGAAAATACTTTGGAAAGATTCTGGCTGCTGGAGAGAAATGAGAAACAAAACTCCCTTAAATAGGGTACACGGTTACATCCCTGCAATTCCAGCACTTGGGATGGGAGGCCTAGGAGGGTCACTTGAGCTTGGGATTTCAACACCAGCCTGGGCAACATGGGGTGAAAAAAAGAGGAAGAAAACAGGCTTAACAGCTCTTAGGCAGGGCTGGGAGTATAGCTCAATGGTAGTCACTTGCCTAGTATATACAAGATCCTGGGTTCAATCTCCGACACCTAAAATAAAGAAAAAGAAAGGAAAAGAAAAGCTCTTAGACAAAGAATGAAAGATGAAAGTGATCCAAGCTGATGCAGAGATGTTAGTGATAGAGTGATGCTAAGGTTATAAAATGAACAAGGCATAATTGTTAAGGAAGACAGCAAAGATTTTTGGTTTGAGCAATGAGGCAATGGTACCATTCCTGAAGACAGGGAGTATGACACAGAGAACCATGAGGAACAGAGAGCTTTGGCTCTGGTTGAGTCAGTTTATTTCTATGCCTCCACATAAGGTAAGAGGACCAAAGTAGTTGGAGTAGAGTCATTACTATACAATTACTAATGTCATTCTGAGCTGGGGATCCAAAGATTTGCAAAGGAGAGGCAAGTATCAGAACATCCTATTTCATTTTGTTACTTTTTTTTTTTTTTTCTGGTGCTGGGGATCGAACTCAGGGCCTTGTGCTTGCTAGGCAAGCACTCTAGCCACTGAGCTAAGTCCTCAGCCCATCCATTAAAAAAAAATAGTGGCTAATATAAAATTTATTATTTTAAGCTAGGCATATGTCTGTAATCCTAGCACTCAGGAGGCCAAGATAGGAGAATCAAGAGTTCAGTGCCAGCTTGGGCTACCTGGCGAGTTCAAGGGCAGCCTAGACTACATAGCAAGATCTTATCTCAATAAAAAATACAAATAAATATTGATTATTTTAATTATATTCAAGTATATAAGTGTAATGAGGTATTAACTGGACTCATAATATTATACGACCATTACCACTATCCATTTCTATTTTTATTATTCCAAACAGAAACTCTGTACTCATTAAACAAAAACTCTCAATTCCATCCTCCTTCTAGCCTCTGATACCTGTGTTCTAGTTTCTATATCTATGAAATCATAATTCCTCCTCCATTTGTCTCCGTGGGGATCAAATCCAGAGCCTTACACACCCTAGGCAATACTTTCTCTACAAATTTAGATATTCTAGGTTCCTCATACAAGTGTAATTACATTATATTTGTCTTTTTGTTTCTGTCTAAGTAATTTCACTTGCATAATGTTTTCGAGTTTCATCCATGTAGAACATATCAAAATTTTCTTCCTTTTTAAAGTTTAGTAATATTCCATTGTATGTACATATCACATTTGTTTATCCATTCATCCGTCAGTGGACATTTAGGTTGCTTTCGCCTTTTAGATATTATAAATAAAGCTCCTAGGAACACCCATTTATGTAAGTATTAGTTTGAGTCTCTGCTTTTGATTCTTTTGAGTACTATATATATATATAGTAATGGAATTGCTGCATCATATGGAAATTCTATGCTTAACTTTCTGAGGAACCACCAAACAGTGGTGACACCATGGTGTATTTCTATGCTCAGTGCATGAGGATTGCAATTTCTCTACATCTTTACCAACACTGTTTATTTTCCTTTTATTTTTTCTGTTTATAATAGCTATTTTAATGGGTGTGAAGTAGTTTCTCACGGTTTTGATTTACATTTCTCAGTTCACATTGAAGTCCAAGGCAAGGTCTGCTGCGTGTATTGGTCTCCCAGCACAGCTTGCAAACTGCAAATTATTGTTTTAGTTGGGGTCATGAGGAGTATATAGGAAAAATTATAAAGAAAAGTTTAGAGGTTTTTTGTTGTTACTTGATTGTTGTTGTTTGTTTTTGGTACAGGGCCTTGTACATGCTAAGCACACAGTCTACTACTGAGCTACACCTCCAGCCCATGAAAGAGGTACTTCATAAAAAATACTACGTCAATAATAGACCTCTAAGACTACCTAAAACCAAAAGAAGAGCCGGATAGTATTGTAAGTGTTACAAAATAATATTTTGCAGCTTTAGTAGCTAAAAGACTCTGTGTAAGGTGGAAATGAATGGAAGTTAGTAGCATTCTCAGGCAAGGCAATAGAAATAGAAATGTGAAATTAAAGGGCTAAACCAGGCATGGTGGTGCACATCTGTAATCCTAGCACTTAGGAGGCTGAGGCAGGAAGATTCCCGATCCACTCCCAAGTTCAAGGCCAGTCTTAAATACATAGTGAGACCCTGTCTCAAAAAAAAAAATTAAAGAGCTAGAAGCTGGAACAGGTGATAAATTTAATCACCACATCAATACACTTGTTGACAAGTACATCACAGACACATGTGAGACACCTCTAAAGTTTCCCTGAAATTCTTAGGGATGAAAGTTACAGGGTGTAGGCAATGAAGAAATAACATGTGTAGACCATTTTTTCTCGGTGTTTTAACAATAATGAGCATGGATTTCTATTTCTTTGGCCTAGATTCCTACAAGTACAATGGCTAACTCAAATGTTTCTAAGGGTTTTACTTTTTTGGGGGAGGAGGTGCTGGGGACTAAACTCAAGGTCTTGCACTTACTACCACTGAGCTAAATCCCCAACCCTGGTTTTACTTTTTTAGAGTAATTGTAGAAATTTATTTTTACTTAAAAATAGTTTAAATTGATTATATTCCTCACATGCAGGGGACCTCTCATTTGTTTTTATTTATTTATTTATTCTTTCTCCTTTTTTCTTGAGGTGCTGGGAATCCAACGAAGGGCCCCACGTACTCTAGGCAAGTGCTCTACTACTGAGTCACATTCCCAGCCCTATTCTTTCTCTTTCATCCACATTCTCCAATTCTATTTGTCTTTCTCACTATAGGCAATCATTCCAGTGTATTTCATGTACATTCTTTTGTTTTTAGGCATTTATTTGCAGTAAATAGTTATTATTGCTTTAGATATATGTATTTTTTTACTTATATAAATGGTATTATAAGATTTTTTTCTTATTTTTTTCTTCATCACAGCAACATATTTTTCAGATCTGGTTCATTGTTTCTAACCACTGCATAATATTTCATCTACTACATTTTGCCCAACAACTTCTTCAGTTATGGATACTCAAACTACTCCTAACTCTCCACAATCAAAAGCAATGTTGACATAAATATCTTTCTATGCCCCTTATAGGAATTGTGTGAGAATTTGTTGTGTTATAAATACAGTGGCAGAATTCTAGTTTTTTTTCTCTCTTATATAGTTTTTATTTTTTATTCCTGATAAAGATAAGTGTGTGTGTGTGTGTGTGTGTGTGTGTGTGTGTGTATTTCTTCAGCCACTGTATTCTGCTAGGAATTTTCCAATCATATTCTTAGCCCTATATTCCATTGCTTCTTTAAAGACTAATTATTCTGTAATTGATTGTAATACACTGAATAAATGCACTACATGAGTCCGCACAAGAATCCATAATGAGACTCAAAGATAGAGAGAGAGAAAGGAGGAAAAAACTCATTTGCCATCATTGGAAATACTATGACACCAACTGCTTTGTCAGGAAATTGGTAATTAAAGAGAAAGAATGAAACATTTAACCTGCCATTTAGGAAGAAATTAGGTCTGTCCTCATTTGATGAGAGGAAACTTCTTTACAGAAGAATGTCAGCTAATAAATGTAGTAGGATTGATAGAATTAGAAAATCACCATTTTGCAATCTCCAGTGAGAAAACTGATTCAGTCCAGGATCAGCAGTGAATGTTAAACTATTAAAAAGGAAAGAAAAAAGACCAATCTACCATTGTATCTATTCCTCACCATTCACTTGCTCTACAAACACTTCCAATTTCTCTTCTGCTCCCTTCATTCTAGTGAAACTGCATGTTTGAGAGACAGCAGTGACTTCTCAATTGCTAAATACAATGGCCTTTTCTCAGTTCTCATCTTCTGCCATCTCTTCATGGTATTTGACATTAGAGGTCAATTCCTTCTTCTTGTAACTCTTGCCTTTCACCTGCAAAATACCGGTTATTTATTCCCATATAACAAACCACTCAAATATTTAGTGGCTTAAAACAACAATTTTTCTTTATGGCTCATAATTATAGTGGTAGACTGGGGACAATTGGGTGACTCTCCCTTGGGGTCTCTGTTGAGACTGCAGTGAGATGGTTTCTACAGCAGGACTCATCTGAAAGCTCAACAGGACCAGACATCAAAAATGGCTTCTTCATTCTTTTTTCTGGTACCTCAGCCAGGATGACTGGCAGAGCTAGAGAGTAGTGAGGCATCTCTCTCCATGTGGCTGGGTTTATGCCTCCTAGTAGCATGGTGGATTCAGGGTAGGTAGACTTCTTATACTGGGCCTGGCTTCCTTAGAGCAAGAATCCCAGGGAGAAGCTGCAGGGCTTCTTATAAGACACTTAATGGTATCTTTTTCTCCCCGTATGTATCATGCAGTATTACAAGCATTGCTTTCTTTAAAGGGGAAAAAGAATATAAAGTCTTTTCCAAAGCTAAATGTAAAATCCACCCAATTACCTTGGTGTGGTGGTGCACATTTGTAATCCCAGTACTCAGCAGGTTGGGGCAGGAAGATTGCAGTGGGTTCCTGGTCCACCTGGGCTACATAGTGAGTTCAAGGCCAACCTGAACTACATGGTGAGACCCAGTCTCAAAAAAAAAAAAATCCATCCATGTTTTTATTGTTTCATTTTTAATATATATTTATCCATATCTAAAACGAAAGCAATTTTGAAATGCTTTTGGGTTAATCTAGTTTTCACAGAATCAGGAACTATCTTTTCTCCTGCATTTGTTTTTCCACAGTTGACTTACCCTTTAGTTAGATAATATAATTTCAGTAATATAACTAGCAAAAATAGGTTTGGACACAATTTCTCTCTCAGCTGACGAGATTAGTAAGTACCAGAAAGTACTCAACTGGCCATGAGGTTTCAATGTACGTGAGCATAAGTTAGTATTTTTTATGTACAAATAGATAGCATTGGTTAATCTGGCTAAATAGTTAAATAAACTTCTAATGTGTTTTTTAAAAATTTTATTTCAAGAACATGTATCGGTACATTGTATACACAGTGATCACTTTGTGTAGTTACTTTGTACCTGTACATGATACATCTTGGCCCCCCTTCTTCCCCACCCCTCCCTTCCCTAGTTACAGTAGATTTATTTACATTTCTCCCCTTTTCCCCTTTCTTTTCTTTTTCCTTTCCTTCTTTTCCCCCTCCTGCCTTCCTCTAATGTATCTTTTATTGAACCTTTTGACTGGAAGTAACCTAAATCACTTTAAGAAACATACAGTTTATTGATTCATATAATCCGAAATTGGGGTACCCCAGACATGGCTTGATTCAAGGCTTGAATGATGTCGTCAGCTCCCAATCTTCTTCCTTCTCTCAACTGTGCTCAGAGCTTTATGCTGGCCTTTTCTTTTCAAGACCCCGTATAATGGCAAGATAATAATGGCAGCTCCTGGCACAGAAGAGAGAATATGTATCCCTCTCTGAAATCCAAGAGTGTCACTCCTAAGATTGGCTAAGGTTGAGTGTGTGCCCATCTTTGTGTTGGTCTGTGGCCAGGGGAATTTGATGAACTCATTGATTTAAGGTTGAGAGTTCTATCCCTCTCCAAAGCTTGACATAAGAAACACCTTGAAGGGTCATGGATTTAGCTCAGTGGTAGAGTGCTTGCCTAACAAGCCCTGAGTTCAAGCCCCAGCAACCCCCCCAACTCAAAAAAAGAATCATCTTGGAAGCGGGGCATGGTGACACACCCCTATAATCCCAGCACTCAAGGGGCTGAGGCAGGATTGCTGTGAGTTTGAGGCCAGTCTGGGCTACATAGTGAGTTCAAGGCCAGCCTGAACTGCACTGTGAGACCCTGTCTCAAAAAAAAATTTTTTTTAAATAAAAAGAAAAAAAGAACTGCCTTGGAGCTTTCCAGCATCCCATAGTAGAAGTCCATTCCTGAAGTAATAATTGGAGTGAAGGATGGTACATGAGCTGTTTAAGGGCAAGTGTAGATCATGTGCTTCTCATTACCCTTAACCTACACACAGCTCCCAGTATGTTTCCCTGCACTGATCTGGCATTGCTTAGTGTAAACCAAAAATTGAAAGCATCTTCCTCTTGATTCACTGCGTACCTTTCTGCAATTTATAGAAGACTTGCCCTAGCTGAGCAAAATGTCATTCCCCATTTGCTTCAATTTTGTCATCTTTTGATCTTATGTGCAGTCAAAAGACCTCAAAGCAAAGATTTGAATGGGATTTGGACTCAGGAACTCAAAGAGGTGAGCTCTGTATAGAATTTCCTAAGGAAAATCTTTCCCACTCTATCTCAAGTCTTGCAGATTGCTGTATAATACTGGTTATGGTAAGGTGGTAGTTTTAATTTTACCTTCTGGGTTTGTATGAGGGCCACTTTTAAGGACTCTTCTTAGGTCTTTCCCCTAATCCTCCTTCCTGACCCTCCTTTTCTGAGCCCCTCTCTTCCCTGCAGCCACAGCTGCCTGGCTGGAGGGCACTTAGTCGGCACTGTCGCCTAGGCAACCCAGAAGGGGGCTTCAGTCTACTGTCTCTCCAGAGGGGTTGGGCTGGCCATGAGCCAGGAAGAGGCAGGGGGCCGAGGACCTGACTGGCCCTGTGCAGGGCATGTAGGGAGGTAAATAGATACTGGTGTGCTGCTTGCCCTAAGAGACAGGGAGGATGTCATGGGTATGATTGTGTGTTGAGCAAGCAAATAGCCAAGGATGCCTTTGCATGCTAAGAGAACAGGAATGGATCAGGAGAAAGAAGCCCTTCCATTCATTTTGGGCTCAGACCTGCAAGGTTGGAATTAAAGGGCTGAACCTTGGTATTAGTTTGTAGGGCTGCCACAAACTGGGTGGCTTAAAATTTTTTTCTCATAATTGTTGAGGGTAGTTTAAACATCCTAAAATCAAGCTAACAACAGGGCCATTCTCCCTGTGGAACCTGCAAGCGAATCCCTCCTTGCCTCTTCCTAACTCCTAGTGGTTTACTGGCAATCCTGTCTTATGGTCCATAACCCTATTGCAACTTTCATAGTCACATTATGATCTCCCATTTATTTTCATGTGGTCTTCTTATGAGGGCATTAGTCATTTCAGATTAGGAGCCCATCATTCCTCCAGTAAGACTTCATCTTAACTAGTCACATCTGCAATGACCCTATTTTCAAATAAGTCACATTTTGTGATACTAAGCTTTTGAACTTTAACAAGGAGGACAAATTCAACCCATAAAAGGCTCCCAGATGGGTATAAAATGATGAGGAAGATGGCTTTAGAAGTTCATATAGTATAATGCAAAAGAAAGACTAATTGACTAGGCTAAGGAAATCCCAGAACATCAGGCTGAAAATTCTGGATTTACTTAGTAGAGACCATAAAGGGTCCTGGAGCAGACAGCTGTGTGACAACCTATTGGACTCAGGGTTTTTGTCACATGTTGCTTTTTTGTTTTTCAGTGTTGGTGGAATGAGCCATTCCTTTTTCAATACATACTCCTCAGTTACCTCTTTTAATTTGCAGCACACAATCATATAGTTAAAGCATGGCAAAACCTCCAAAATGAAAAGCATGGAGTTTGGAGTTGTTCAGAAGTGAAAGGCCACTTACCAACTATATCAGTTTTAGTTGTCTCATCAGTTAAACAAGAATAGAACAGACTTGTGGGAGGGATTACTTTGTGTATTTTAGAAGACCGTCCAACAAAATAAGAACTCAATAAAGATTCATAAACAATTATGCAAAGATGAACAGTTCATTTTGCTAAGGAGGGCAGGAGAAACAAGAACTATTAATGCTGCTTGGTGGGCTGGAGATTTAGCTCAGGGGTTAGAGTGCTTGCCTGAGTTCGATCCCAGCACCAAAAGAAAAAAAAAAAAAAGCTGATGATTAGTATGTTAGACCTTTAGACCTTGGAGCTACTGCCCCACTCTTCTTTTCAGGAACAGCAATCTCTCAAGTTTGCACAACACTTGCCAGTTTTCTAGGTACTCTGTTGGCCATTCTTCTCTCTGTGTAAACTTCATGACAGTCTCCTGAGGCATTCAGGGCTGTCATTATTTTCTCCACTTTCCAGACAAGAAACTGAGACCCAGATGTTTTCAACATTTTTTTTTTCTGGGATACATACGACAAATGATGCTTTCAGGTAGAAACACTCCCATGTGTAATTTCCTGGCATAGAGTCACCCTTTCTTCACAACTGGAAATTATTTAATGTCATGTAGCCATTACGAAGAAAAAGAAGAGTTACGTGTAATTTTTTTGAATTTTATGTAATCGATGTGGAAAGATGTCTTTCACACATTATGGATAAAAAAATCATGTTGCAAATTTACCGTTTGTAATAGTCTTATTACTACAGCCACTTAGTACACATATATTTACATATACACAAAGTTGCAGAAAAGCCACATAGGAAACTATTAGTGGTGGTAAACTCTGCAATTGAGGAGTGAAAGATAGTAGACTGGGGAGATAGAGTTGCACTTTTACTTCATATAATTTTTGAAAAATGCATTATTTTTTGTAATGAAAACTTAATTCTACTTTGAAAAAAATAGCATTCAGTATGCAAGTAACATTGTTATAGGCAGACCTTGAATCTGCTCTGATTCTCTTCAAGGAAATCACTCATGAATATGCATAAACTATCTCTGGAAAGATACTCAAGAAGCTGATGATGGTGGTTGTCTCTAGAGAGGAAGTCTGGGGGACTGCTGTTTAGCATCAGGAATGGAAGGAAAATGGACTTTTCTATACACTCTTTCATAAGATTTAATTTGTTTTCAACCAAGTGCATGTATTATGAATTTGAATAAATTACAAGAATATTATTAAAAGCTTCAGTGATTTGTAATTACCAATGAATAATTTGTAACTCAGCTTATGACTGATTATGACACACTAGTTATGCCTACTGGATTAGATACTATGCACAGTACTGACATTCAAACTCAGGACTTCTGAAACAAAGTCCGTGGATTTTGTACTATATCAGTGACCAGTGTGATTGCTTTAAGGGCTGGACCCTCACAAGCCCACTACCGCCAGGGCTCAGGCCCAGGCTCAACAAACCACAGCAGTAGTGTCACAATTGCCTTGTCAGAGGAGTCAGGACTGTGGAATTAACTTGCCAACCGTGTTCTGTATTGCTTCACATACTTTTTTTTTCCTCCTTGAAGTATAACTTACATGTGGCAAAGTGCACAAATATTAAAAGTTCAGCTCAATGAATTTTTTATGTATGCGTTCACCTGTGCAGCCAGCTCCCAGATCAAAATGTAGACAATATCATCTCTTTTGAAAGACTCCCTTATACACTCTCCAGTCCATGCTACCCTCGGAACTATAACCAGTATTCTGACTCCTAGCATTATAAACAAATTTTGTCTGTGTAGGAACTTCATGTAAATGAATCATACATTATCTACTTTTTGGTATACTGCTTTCTGTTGCTTAATACTATTTTGTGAGATTTATCCATATTTTTATGTGTAGCAATTGTTAGTTCATTCCAGGATTAGAAGTGCTGAGTCATAGGCTGAACATATATTTAACTTTATATATTCTGTCAGTTGTCTAATTTATACTCCCACTGGCAATGTAAGAAAAGTCCAGCTCTTTCACATCCTCACACACACCCAGTATTGTCAGTCCTTTTAATTTTAGCCATTTTATTAGGGATTGCCAACTCTGTTTAGACGCCCTTTTGGTTCTGTGGTTCCCCATCTGCTTAATCCTCTAATCTGATCACTCCTTGATAGACCCTTTGGGCTCCTGACCAACCCTTCCTGTCCCTTCTTTCCTGGAATAGAGCGCTATCCTTCTATGACCCCAGCTTCTGATGGAATCCTAGTGCTCATCACAAACAAATCTGATCTCTGTCTGCCACAGGCTGAGACCTGATTCCAGCATAGACTAAGCCCTAATGCTAATCACAGACTAGTCTCAAACCTAATCACAGACTGTGCTCTTAGCCTACCACACACTGAGCCCTAATCACAGATAGAGGGTGAACCCGCCTTCTAGCCACTGTCTGAGCTGTGACCCCAGCAAAAGACTGAGCTCTAATCTCAGAGGGAGATTTAAACTGAACTGATCCAAACTCCAGCTGATAAAAGCAAATGGGTTAAACACAATACAAGAAATTATTAGAAAATGTGAACTTGCAATAATAAAATGCATCGTAAAGCAAATTACTGTATCAATAGTGTCACCTTGGTTCACTTGTGACTGAATTTTACTAAGTTAGGGAAACAGACTACACTCAACCTCGCCCTGACATAATAAAGAACAGGCCGGGGTGGGAGTGGGGTGTGTGTGGCTCAAGGAAGCCTGAATTTAAGCAAGTCCTGCAGATGGTGGTGGAAAGATGATAACCTTCTTCCTGTCCTCACAAGATGGCAGGTTTATTTTAAAGGTGTTTTAACAGCTTAAAAAAAGGATTCAAAGAGCACAGGGGGAAACCTCTGATTTTTGGGTTTCTGCCCGTGGTGCCTTTTTTTTTTTTTAACACAATGGTATTTGACTCCCAATGAGATTTGTTCCTTCATTACATTCTGATCATATTGCTGTTCACATCCCCCTCCCCACAGTGGCTGAGGGGAAGGAAAAAGGAGCCAGAAGGTCCTTGAAGAATGAATGTTTAGAGGTTTTGTTTGCTCTATGTCTGCTAATCAGCAGCAAGCTGAGAACATAGTTTTCACTTTCCTTATGACCGTGAGAAAAATCTTGATTTCCCCTTTAGCACTATGAAGAGTGCCCCTGAATGGACTACATCCTATGAAAGATGGGTGAAAGATCTCAGGACAAAGCAGACCTTCATGACAGTTTTCTCACCAGGAGAGAAATTCCGATTAGTTTGAAATTATTAACCATTAACTGGGTGAAACATCTTCTGTGACAGACGTAGCTTTGTGGAAAAGGCGAATGGGATGTGAGTCAGGAAACGTGGACAGTTCTGCCACCATATGCAATCTGATCCAAATCCTCCTCTCTCTCTAGGGCTCCGCTTACCATCTAGAACAATAAAGTTAACTGTGGCTTTTTGTGATACCTTCTACATACATTATCTCATTGGCTCTTTATAATAATCCCAATCAGATGGCAATCTTCATTTATTCCAATTTTACAAAGGAGGTAGCAGGAATTTAGAGAGATTAAGACTTGTTGAAGGTATATTTAGTTTGGTTGTGATTCAATGTAACCCCTAAATGATGTTGTTATTTGTAAAAAAAAAAAAAAAAATTCGTTACTTGTCACTAACTGGCCTATCGACAAACATTTATTTTGTACCCTCATGTGCCAAAAACTATTTTGGATCAAGAAATAGGGATTTTTCAGAAATTAGCTCGTGTGTGTGTGTGTGTGTGTGTGTGTGTGTGTGTGTGTGTGTCGGGGATCAAACTCAGGGCCATGTACTTGCTAGGCAGGGACTCTAACTGCTGAACTAAATCCCCAGCCCCTATATCTTGTTGGTTAACTGCTCTGAAAGGTCAATGTGTCAGCTGAACAGGGCATGAACAAAGGATTTTCTCTTTCTCCTTTACTTAAGACAAATTTGGGTTAACTTTATAGTTCTATTCCCTTGTATACCTAACAAAGGAGCAATGTCAGCTAAGGCATTAGACAGCATTGCTTATGCTCAAAATAACTCCTGATAACCTCTAGTAGGAAGCCATGGCTTCGCTCTTCCCTAATTACAGTAACTCTGGTAACTAGGCTTATCATCTATGAGACTCCTGAAAGTTATGTCCATGGAACACAAGATTTTAATTCCCATTTGGGACAGGGTATTTCTGAATCAAAATCGTGATTTTATCTCCTTAAACCTGCACTGCTGCCAGGTATGGGGGAGGGCCAAAGAAGACTAATCATTGGATAATTACAAGAACTTCTACTGAAAAGAAGAGCCAGAGGCTGTCCTACTAGCTGGCTTTTCTTACTAGCTGACCCTTCTGAGTTAATCTAATGCCAAGTGAAGCCTATGGTAATTGGATGTAGCTAAATATCTAGTTGAGCCAAAAACACTCAACAGTGGAGATTTTAGGGGGCAAATATAAATAGTTTCGAAGTGTCTTAGTTACTTTCCTCATTGCTGAGACAAAATAACCAACACCCACAAGGAAGGAAAGATTTATTTAGCTCACTGTTTGTAGAGGTTTCAGTCCATAATTGGCTGGCTCCAAGGCAGGGTGGCATGGTAGACAGGCATCGCAGAGGAGAAACAGTTCATGGCAGCAGGCAGAAAGCAGGAAGGCAAGCAATGGACCTTAGCAGCTTCTTTCTGGCCCTTATATCTTATCCAGGCTACAGGGATTAAAGTGGTGCCAAACCCATCAGTAGACTGATTTAGTAATCACACACCCTTAAAACTCTAGATCCAGCTACTTCTGAAAAAGCCCCATCTATGACAACATGAGGCTTTGGGAGCACATCTAGATATAACAGTAAGATTCTAATTCTGTGTTTTCTGCTCCCTGAATCATGGTTCTCAATCTTGGCCACACTTTGGTCTTGCATTGAAATGATATTGGATCATTTAACACAACAGACACTGCAATAAAAAAGGACAAAATACTGCTACACACAACAGGGATGAGTCTCTTAAACATAATAGTGAAGGAAAGAAGCCAGACACAAATGAGTACAAACTGGAAAATTCCACTTGTCTAAAGTACAAACATTGGCAAAACTAACTTGAATAATGGCCATCATGGAAGAGTGTCTCCTGAAGGCAGAAAGAAGCCTTCCAGGGAGCTACAAATATTCTGTACCTTGATCTGGATGGTGGTTACATGGTGGGTGCATATATTCATAAAATATCTGAAAGCAGCCTTAATCAAGGACTCCAGAAGTAGAAATAGAGATTGGACCAAAAGTGTGTGTGGGGGGTACTTAATTGGGGATTTAAGACTTTGAGTTGGAGACTGCGTCTTCAGGAAAAGCTCCCACTAACTCTGAGGGTAGAGAATGTGAGTCCATGGTAAGATATATGCATAGAATTTAAATCAGGAGAACCCAAGACTTTGAAGAAAGGAAAAATAGGGCTAGGGATTTAGCTCAGTGGTTACAGTGCTTGCCTAGCAAGCACAAGGCCCTGAGTTCAATCCCTGGCACAAAAAAAAAAAAAAAAAAGAGAGAAAGGAAAAATAGAGACACAGGACATAGGTGTTCAACTTCCAAGGGAAGCACAGAAGCAGAGCCTGGGGCTGCAACCAAAAAGCAAAACTCCACTATGCAAGGGGCTATTTCCATAAAACACAGAAAAGATAGCATTTGTAAATATCAAGTGACAGCTTTTAGAATAATATTTTACTCTCTCTCCCTCCATCTACAGTATTTTGGAAGAAGTTTAATTGCAGGTTAATTTAGTAAAATAATATATAAGACCTTATATAAGACCTTATATAGTCAGTATGGAGCATAGATATCATCTGAAAATAGACCCTGCCCTTGTTGAAATGGATTGATTCAATACTGGCTTTAGGCTGGGGTAAAACGTCTGTCATTGTTTTGTTTGTTTGTTTTTTTACTTTTTTGAGACAGGGTCTCGCTATGCAGTTCAGTTTGGTCTTGAACTCATGGCAATCCTTCTGCCTCAGCCTCCCAAGTGCTGGGATTACAGGCATGAGCCACCACACCTGGCTCCAAATCTTCTGTCATATGACCAAATTGAGAGGAAAAAAAATCAAGCAGACTTGTCTTACAGAAAATGGCTGAAAAGATGGAGGCCACTGTGTAGAAGAAGCAAAGATCTGGGGGAATGGAACAGGGAACAAGAAGCATCTCCATGCCAGACATGGCAGCACACACCTCTAACCCCAGCACTCTGGCAGGCTAAGGCAGAGTTTGTAAGTCTGAGCCCATCTCGGGTAGTTTAGAAGTTCAGTGAGATACTGCCCTCTCCCTCCAAAGCCTGGAGATGTAGCTCAGTGTGAAGGCCCTAAATTCAATCCCCAGTGCTAGAGAAAGAGAGAGAAGGGGTGGGGGGAGAATATCTCCATGTATTTGAAGGTTTGCCATGAAAGACAGATTCTTTCTAGGTGACTGCAGAGGGGGACAAGGCCCAGTGAGTGAAGATTTTGAGGCCTAAAATGCTGTTCATCCAAGAAGGAAACAAGAGGGAGCATGGGTCCCAGGTCCCTCAAATAAGACCGGGAAAATGACGGCTGAAGTTTTAGTTGCTATCTTGGACCACGGGATATCGTCGAGAAACAAAGCCACTGAAGATAGTGGAAGAAAAAGACCTGAGAATATTAGGTTTCTAATAACTGTATAGTCTCCAAGTCAACTCTAGATCAACTGTCTCTGGTCTTCTCTAACATGGAAAAAATTCTACAGTACTTTTTGTTATTTATTTAGGTTTTCTGTTATGTGTAGCTAATCCTAATCCCGATAAACTAAGCAAAATTTTTAACTAAACAAATGGTTTTTAAAATGACAGTTGTATAAAATGACAATTAAGATCACTTTTAGATCAAACACCTCAATGCTTCTTATTACGTATCATTCTCCCAGGTTCCAGAATGATGTCATCTTCTGTATGAAATTTCCCTAGATTCTTTCGAATGACTCTTGTTTCTTGGTTCTTCTACAGCACTTTACTTATTCTAGTAGGATGAAACTTAACAAATTGAGTTTTATGACAGTTCTCTGACACTCACATTTATATTACTGTTCATTAGTGACTGCATAGACATAGCACAATAAGCGCTTTTAAATGGGGAGGGCGCTCGTGTGTGCTGTCCAAGGTTCTGAACATTCGCCACACGCCAAGACACAGCCGTTCTGCCTCATGGCTGAGACACTAATGACACCCAACTCGATCCCGAAAGAACGCTGACTAAGCAAGGAAGGGGAAAAGGTGAGAGAAAACAGTGAGAACTGAAAGACAGAGACAGAAAACAGAGGTTGCTCAAAGCATAGCCACTAAGAGGAGGCCAGTCAAAAAAACAAGAAAAAATGGGAAAACATTATCTTGACATTTTAAAACAATGTTATCACAGCTAACAAAGATGGACAGTTAAAGGTGAGCCATAAATGTGGGTTCTAATGATGCAAAGCTGTGCAAGTATTGATATGAACAACTACATTTGTGAAGCTGTGGAAGAGAACGTCCTGTAGATAGAAATGGCAGAAGGAGCAATCTTCACTGGATTTATACCAGAGTGCTCATGCTTTTCCTTTTCGTCCTGATCAATAGCTTAGGATAATTTTTTTGAGACAGAGTCCCACCATATAGTTCAGGCTGGCCTCGAACTTTGGTGATCCTCTGGCCTTAGCCTCCCAAGGACCCAGATTATAAGTGTGTGCCAGCACACCCACAAGGCTTATGATTTTTTTAAAAAATTGTGCCACAGGTGCTTGGGTTATAGCTCAGTGGAAGAGTGCTTGCCTGGCATGAACATGACCCTGAGTGTGAGCCCCAGAACCACAAAAACTATAGTGTAATTAATAATAACCAAGCCAAGTGTGGTGGCACAAAACTTGGGAATGTTGAGATAGGAGGGTAACAAGTTCAAGACCATGCTGAGCAATTTAGCTACTTGGTAAGATCCTGTCTCAAAATGAGAAAGGGCTGGGGAAGTAGTTCAGTGCAAAGGCCCTGGGTTCAATGCCCTATACTACCAATACATAGATAAATAAGGCAACAAACAAATAAATAGTGTCACAGAACTTGTACAATGACTTATGTTTTAGAATTCAACTAATTTCAGGTCTTTTTAAATGATTACCTTGTTTTTAGTTGCAAGGAATGTTCTTCCTCCCTCAAATATGGGAAGTGGAATATTCTTCCCATATCTCCCTCCCTCCTGCAACTCATTTCAGTTGCTTGCCCTGTGTTTGGCTTGGTTAGCCAAGTGATTCCCTTTGCACAAGATGCCTCTGTTATTCTTGATTCAAATTCATGCTGGGTCTTTAAAATACATTATCTCAGTTAATCCTATCAACAGCTCACAATATCAGTATAATTATTCTCATCACAATTAAATTCATGCCCTGGATCTTTGAGGCTGTTTATCAACAGCTAAAACAATGAATAGTAATTCACAAATGTCAAGGGTCTATTCTAATTTTCTTGTCTCTCAAAATAGATTTTGAAGACTTTGAAGTCATGAAATATATTTTATTCATCATTATGTTCTCAACAATACCTACCCTGGTTCTGGACACATAGTAGGGGCTCAAAAGTATCTTTGAAAAAGTGAATTAATTAATGAAAATGTATTATAATTAACACTGCATTTGTATCATTGAAGTAGAGTGCATTTATGTATAATAGATCAAAGATACATAAGGGAAATCTCAAAATAGTCTGAACCATAGTGAAAAGATTAGGAAAAGACTCCATGGAGTATCTACTGTATGAAATAGTGCATTCTTAAAAATTAAGACACAGAGCAAAATAGTGCAATAATCTCTTTTTACGTTGCTCTTGTGCAAAGCCAAAATAATTTCATTCACTCTAAGGAATAAAATGGTAAGCCCTCTAGGTCTTCTCCTCTTCTCTTCTCCCTCATTTTCTTCACCTTCTAATCCCAATTTCATTTACTGAGATCCTACTGCATTAATGCACTATGGAGTTTCAAACCCCACCTTTAAAGAATTTGTTCTCTAGTCAAGAAGCAAAAAAGGTCACAAATAGTACTGTCTTTAATCACAGGGACATTTGACTTTATACAATAACATCAAATCCTTGATGTTGTCTTGAGTTGCCCTCGCCCTCCCTGAACCCCAGTGGAAGCCCTGGGAGGTGATCTTGTTTCCTGAGTACAGGAGTAAAGAAAATTCTGCGAAGCCAGGTGTGGTGGCACATGCTTGTAGTCCCAGCATTCTAGGAGACTGAGGCTGGAGAATCCCAAATTCAAGCCCAACCTATGCAATTTAGCAACTTAGCAAGATGTTGGCTCTAAATTTAAAAAGGGGGAGGGGTGCTGGAGATATGGCTCATTGAAAAGGTTCTAAGTTCAATCCTCAATACTACCAAAATAATAATAATAACTAGAAGAAGGAGGAGAAATAGGAGAAGAAGGAGAAGTAAAGGGCTAGGGATGTAGCCCATTGCATAGGCCCTGGGTTCAATCCCTACAGCTATTAAAAAAAATTCTTCTCAGAGCCAAGCATGTCTCAGCACTTGAGAGGCTGAGGCAGGAAGATTGCTGTGAATTTGAGGCCAGTCTGGTCTACATAGTGAGTTGAAGTCCAGCTTGAACTGCATAGCGAGACCCTGTCTCAAAAAAAAAAAATTCTCCTCAATCTGTGTGTAAGTAACTGTTGCATCTGGCTGAATTACAACTACAATAACAATAGGACTTTCTTCTGAAATTAACAACTAGGGGAAGCCCCAGAATGATATTTGAAATGACTAGAGCTACTCAGAAGACTTTAACACCTGGAAGGGGCTTTCTACAGCCTCTTATGTAATTCCCTCATTTTCCAGCACTGTAAACTGGGGGCCAGAGAGGTGGCAGGATCTGCTGTGGATACACAGCTGTCAGTGGCAGTAGCAGGGAGAGCTACAGCACAGGTTTACAGGCTCCTACTATGTACTTTCCCTATTTTCTTTTCTTGGGGGAGGGGTTCCTGGGGATTGAATTCAGGGCTTTGCGCTCTCGAGCTAGGCAAAAGCTCTGCGTCTTGAGGTAAATTCCAACTCCCCCTATTTTTTACTGCTTCTTAAAGACCTCAGGCTTATCTGGGGTTGACATGAGAGCCACAGGTGGGACTCTGAACAACTGTGCAGGACGGTGATGCACATTGCAACCTCTGCATGCAGAGCTTTGCACATAGCATACAGCATCTCAGATTCCACTAGTGTGCTCCCAAGACCACGCTAAGAAGTGTGGGATAGATACACTTTTTTTTTTTTTCTGTACTGGGGATCGAACCCAGAGTCTTTGCACTGGGATACATTCCCAGTCCTTTCTTATTCTTTTATTTTTGAGACAGGGTCTTGCTAGGCTGACCTCCAACTTGGTATCCTCCTAGCTCAACCTCCCAGAGTGCTGGGATTGCAGACGTGCACCACACCTGGCAATGAAATTTTAAAGATACTAATAACTTTGTATTTATTTCAATATTCAAGAAACATTAAAAAACACATCAAACTTTGAATTTATAGATGAGAATATTATGTAAAGACCAAAGTTTCCTTTAACATTTAAATTGAAAAGGTGAATGAATTAAAAGAAAAATAGTTTTTAAAGTAGAATAGTTAAAACAGGTGTGGTGGTGCATATCTGTACGTCTAGTACTCAAAAGCCTGAGTCAGGAGGATCTCAAGTTCATGGCCAGTCTTGGCAATATAGGGAGACTTTCAAAAAAGAAAAGAAAAGAAAAGCCAGGCACAGTGGTGCATGCCTGTACTCCTAGCACTTGAGAAGCTTCTTAGGCAGTTTAGCAAGACCCTGTTTTAAAATAAAAAATAAAAAGAACTAGGGATACACACACACACACACACACACACACACACACACACACACGGTAGCTAATAAAAGAATGGAGTAAAAATCATGCAAGTGTGCTGGGCTTGGTGGTACATGCCTCTAATCCCAGAATTCAGGACACTGAGACAGGAGGATTTCTGTGAGTTTGAGGCCAACTTGCATTATATATAGTGAGATCCTTTCTCAAAAAACAAACAAACGAAAACTCATAAAAGTAGTATGCACAGGCTGAGGATTTAACTCAAGTGGTAGAGTGCTTGCCCAACAAGGGCAAGGCTCTAAGCTGGACCCCAGCACCGGGGGTGGGGGGTGGGGTGGGGGTGGTATACAAAGTATTGAAGTTTTCGAAACATTGTGTTTGCTAAGCTAACAGAAAGGACTTTGACACATTTACCTGCCTAGAACATTATGAGAAGATAACTTTTTAATGTGGAAGAGATGATTCAATAGTTGGACATATGTGTATTTAATAGGTGTAGTTAGGAGTAAGTGCTTATTTATTTTTGTTTTTGTTTTCAGTAAGAATAGAAGGTAACTAGATGGGAGAGTTAGGTCTACATTTTGGCATGTGATGGGAATGATTATATTTTCAAATCCACGCTGTTAGATAGTGAAGGGTCAGCTAGAAACTCCTGGTCTCTTTATCTGTAGTCGAATATAACTCTCAGAAGAGCTGGGTTTGAATTCTGCTCCTGTCCCTTACCCTGTGGCCTCTGCCAAGTCACTAACCCTCTTTGAGTCTGTGAGAAGCCAAGTTGTGAGGGAAAACTGAGAATGTCAAAATGGTTGGAAAGGGAGAGTGAGACAATGACTGAAAGAGAAAGGAAGAAAAAGAGAAAGAGGACGAAAGAGAGGAAGCCAGGTTGGAGGGACTATAAGAAGAACGGGAACTGGTGAAATTATTTCAGACTATGTGCTGAAATAGTCATTCCTGTCACAAGCTGCTAGATTTTCTTCTTATGAAAACATTTCTAAGGTGGCAGATGAATATATTTTTAAAATTTTTCCTGAAACATAACACTCCAGCAGGATGTGTTACAGAAATGCCAAGAAAAGAAGACAGAAGGAGGTAATGTCCCTGAAGGAAGACGAAGATAAAGGGTTTATGCACGGACCCGGGGAGCTGAAGTCCCATTCCTTCCATAAAGCTTTCCTGGCCCCTTGGGTAGAATTGACTGTCTCCTTCTTGGATTCCTACTATATTTATACACCTTCTGCTGAAGCTGTTTGTCATGTCCATCCGATGATAAAACCCTTGAGTGCTGGGACTATGTCTCATTTATTGTCTATATTCCCAATTCCTTCCACAGAACCTGGATGTGCGATACACTTAGAAAATGTCGAATTAATGACTCTGCTCTAGAGACTTGAAACTATGACCTGTGAGGAATGAGTGAAGCCCAGAGGACATTAACCTGCAGAAGAGACAACTCTGGGGAGACAACTCACTGTTTTCCAACATTTGAAGCACCATCCTGGTATGTGTATGTGAAGTGTTCTCTGTGGTCTCAACGTGCGGCTGAAACCAAGAAAGCGAGTCTTGGGCTGGGGATGTAGCTCAGCAAGAGAGCTCACCCAGGGCTCAACCGCCAGTACTGAGGAGGGTGGGAAGGAAGTAAATCTTAAGAGATCTATTATACAACAGCTGAACGTAACAGACAGTGACATGTACTGTATTCTTGAAAACTGCTAAAAGAGTAGATTTTTAAGTGTTTTCACCACACAAAATAAGTATGTGAGGCAATGCACATGTCAACTAGCTTGATTTAGCTATTCTACCATCTCTAAGTATCTCAATTATCATATTGCACCAGTGCTCGCTTCGGCAGCACATATACTATCATATTGCACCTGAGGGCTGGGGATCTAGCTCAGTGCTTATAGTGCTTGCTTCTTAACACAAGGCCCCGAGTTCGATCCCCAGCGCCCAAAAAAATGTATCATATTGTACCTGATAAACATATACATGTTGATTAAAATAAAACAATATTTTTTTAAAAAAACAAAGCAAGATCCCAGTGAGTGTTTCTCAGCGGCCCACTCTCAATCTGCAGAGAGTACTTCTTTTTCACCTTCAATAAATGTAAATCCTCTCTACCTTTAGAAACAAACAACAAAGAAAGTTTTAGTGTACTATGAGGAATTCCACCTATCAGAATTGGGCCAGCAGTTCCATCCTGCTATGACCTGTTCTAAAAGGGGTGTGAGCTCACTGAAATAGAGTAGATATCACTTTTCAGAGTTCCGGATACTAAATGAGATGACCTCTGTAGTCTGATTTTCTACTCTTCACATGTGTCTCTTTTGCTTTTCAGGTTTCTGGTTGAGTCTGAAACATTTCTCTTCTAGGGACCTCTGTCCATTCTTGGAACCCTGACTTCACAGCTGGAAGGAGGGAAGCTCAGAAATCACTTCCTCCTTCACCCTGGAGATTAAACCCAGAGCTCTGAATATGCTAAACACACGATCTGCCGGTAGCTATACCTCAAGTGCTCCAATTCCTTCTTTGTGCCATCTGTGGATGAGAAAACCAAGATAGTGTGACTGTGGCGGAGACAGCCTCAGAACCTAGATCTCCAGGGTTCTCTTCCTTGGTGACCAAAATATGGTGCCACTGTCTCTGAGCAATGTGACTTTCTTCCCTTTCCTGTGTCTAGGTCTTACTTTATAGCCATAGCTACTTCTATTCCCTATTCTTTCATTTCAGAATAAAAATTGAAAGAAAAAGGCCAGAGGTATAGCTCGGAGGCAGACTACATGCTTAGAATGCTCGAGGCCCTGGGTTCCAATTCCAGAAACCTACAAAAAAAATTGAAAAAGAATTTACGAATTACTGCAGATTTTTTATAATGAAAATACCACCGTTCTTTGTTGGTTTTTTTTTTTTTTTTTTGCCACTGTTCTTTGGATGAACCATATTGCATAGTGGTTAAGGGCAGCGCTGGTATGGGGCTTCACGTGCTCAGAGGCAGAGGCATCTGTTTTCAAATTGTATACAGTTAACTTACAGGATAAGGCTGAGGAGGGTGGGAGTGGGGCCAAAAAGACCTAGGCTCTAGTTCTGCTTCTCCAGCAGTGTGACATTGGACAAGTTAACTAACCACCTAAGCCTGTTTCCTCATTTCTAACATAAGAATAACTACACCTCCCTCCCAGTGGTGTGATGAGGCTTAAATAGAAAACCATATGAAACTCTTAGCACGGGATCCTAATATGCACTTAATATGTTTTTAGAGCCTGATGTTGTGTGCACCTGTAATCCTAGTACTCAAGGGCGGAGGCAGGAATATCACCCAAATTCAAGGCCAGCCTGGGCTATACAGCAAGATCAAGACTGGAATCCATAGCTGGAATACATAGCAAGACCTTGCCTCGAAACGAAACAAAACAAATTTTAGAAGTCGGTCTTAGTCTTTTTATTTTTTTTTCCCAATCTCTTCCCAGAAATAAAAACGAATAAATGAATAAACTTTCCAAACATTCTACCTTCTTCCCTTGGGAAACGATCCTGCGCAGTCTCAGTGATTGTTTCTGTGAACGCTCCCTTATAGTCTCTTTTGTTGTTTTTGCATTTTGCTATGTAGATCTTGAACTTGGTATGTAAGCTTAGGCTGGCTCAAACTTGTGATCCTCCTGCCTCAGTCTTCCAAGTCATAGGCTCTAACCACCACTCCAGGTCTCTTTCTCTCTCTCTCTGTTTCTTTCTCTCTGTGTGTCTCTCTTTCTGTCCACCCCACCTCCTGTCTCTGTCTCCGGGGCTGGGAATGAATTCCAAAGTGTGGTACATGCCAAGTGCACCCTGTACTTCTGAGCTACCACCTCAACCCCCCTGCACTCCTTAACCAGACCACATTGCATGTAGTCTCTTCTGTCTCTAAACGAAGTCTGGAGAGAAAGAATGTCTACTTTCTTTTCACAGCAATTCATTTCCACAAATATGCCTTAATTTTGTAATATAAAGAAAGAAAATTGGACTAGACTACTAAGATCCTCCTTGTTCTAACATTCTTTGAGCAACAGAATCCAACCCTCCCTCTTCCCTCTGCGCGAGTTCCCTTCCTCCAGCCCTGTCCTCTCTCTGGCCCGAGAATGTGAAACTCCAGAAGCGCGTGAGGGGGCGGCCCAGGAAATGTGTAAGAAATGTGTTTCTCCCTGGCTCCCTAGTAGGAATTGCTCCAGAAATGGCTCTGCCCAGCACAGATCTGGTTGCCTCGCAGCTGGAATTCAGCTTGTCATTTCATTTGAGCACTTTTTTTTTTTAATCATTTCACTATGTTATCCCCACCCCCGTACCTTTGTGTGTGACAGTGTGTGTGCATGTGTGTGTGTAAGTAATCCAGCAGTAAAGAGAACTAGATTTAAAAGTGTGCAAACTGGCTAATAAAGAAGTCAAGTTTCTACGAAAACTTTGTGGCAACCCTGTTCTCGCTCTGGTCTCCCTTTTTTCTACAGAATCAGGTATCTTAAACTTTTCTGAAAAATTGACTTTAATTTTATTTTTTCTTCTTTAGCCCATTTTAATAGAGGCCACAAAATATTCATCCTAAAGATTTATGTTTAAAATGTTTCATAGAGGTGCTGGGAATTTAGCTCAATGATTAGAGTGCTTGCCTCACAAACACAAGGCCCTGAGTTCAATTCCCAGCAACATAAATAAATGATAAATAAATAAATAAAATGTTTCCTAGAAAAGATAAAATTTAAATATTAAAACTATATGAAAAGGCATTTCTAACTTCTCTGGGAAAAAGCACACATTTCCTCAGGACAAGAGCAGACTGGGACTAAGCTGCAGCTTCCCCCTTGGGGCAGAGATTCTTCAGCTGGTCAGTATTTATCCCTTCCTTTTATCATCTGACCTCCAATATCAGTTTTGCCCTGTTAAATCCACCCTTTTTCACTAGAGCTGGACCCCTGTATGTGGATGAGTTTATGACTCCAAGATTAGAGTATAAATGCAATCATCTACGAATTAGCAATCATGCAAATTTATTTTATGCAAAATTGACCGTCAGTAAAATTTTAAATGCAATTAGAGAGATCACTTTACAAAAGTGTCTTAGGTCAGTGGTGCATCCAAGAGAAACCCAAATGTGACTCAAAAGATATTGTAAAGTCATATAAACTGCTGTGTCCCTTGACTACAAGTGGGTAATTATACCACAATAAATGCAATTACCAAACAAACCTCTCATTACAAAGCCCCCTCTCCAGACTACTACTCTTAGGGGTCACAGTTCCTCTCCTCCCTTCCATCTCTTCCCACCACTAACCTATACTGATCCACCTCTGCCCCTTCCTGTGACATGGTCTGCCCTACTCACTGCTCCTTATTTGCCTAGCTAGAAGGTGAAGGGAACAGGAGGGAATATTTGAAATGCTTACATCCAGTGTTCTCTTCTTTTATCATTATCATTATCTCAATTATTAATATTTTCAGAGTAACTCCTGAGAAAGCACAGAAATTTTCACTCATTATCAAGTATTCCAGAAGAGAGTTCATATAATTTGGGGTGAGTAGCTGGGCATGGTGGTGGATGCCTATAATCTCAGCACTTGGGAGGCTGAGGTAGGAGGATTGCCACAAGTTTGAGGCCAGCCTGGGCAACATAGTGAGCTCAAGGCCAGCCTGAACTACATAGCGAGAGCCTGTCTCAAAAAAAAAAAAAAAAAAATTGGGATGGGTTGATATGAGCCATAGTAGAGGCCTGTGTAAAGTGCATCAGGATTATAGAGGTGGATATAAATTGGTATAACCCAGACAATACCTCTTCCTCCTGCTTATTTTCCCCACCCAACACACTATCCTCCTACTTTTGCACCAAGCACAGCTCAGCAACTTCTAGTGTTTTGGAGTGGGAGTTCTATGGTCCATAGGGGTCATCCCTAGCTGTTGTATCAGAGGAGGGAGGAGCCCAAATGTCTTTCAACAGAATTATCAGTCTAGAAGATTCTTTGATCCTTTCTCCTCCTTTTTGTAAGTCCTGCCCCTCCCCAGGTCAAGTTCCTCTTCCTTCTCCCTTGCAGAATACTTTCCTGGAACTTTTTTGCAAATAGCTGGAAAGTTTCTCAGCAGGAGGGAAACTACTCTTTTTACTTGTTTCCTCTGCCTAGGAGTCTTTGGTGGCTGCAGGCTTGGCTAAGTATTGGAAGAAATACAAAATAGGTTTCCCAAAAGGCTGTGGGAGGGACTTGTGACAATTCTTAGGCTTTGAATCCAAGGACTACTTCCTTTTCCTGTGTTTCTTTCTTCCTTGGGCTCATTCCTTTTTGCTTCTCAATATTCTATTCAAAACAATGGGCCTATAATCCTAGCTCTGCATGACTCATAAGACTGTTGGAAAGCATAAACTATAAAGTGAGGGGATCATGGGGCATTGTCTCATTCTGTGCTTTTGTTTCGCTATTCACATTGTCTAAGGTAACAACTTTTCTTTCTGTGATGCTTGAAGATGCTTCCCAACTCTCCAGTTGTTTGGGGGTTTTTGGCAGGTGTTTCCTAGTCCTTGTGAAAATCAGGGTTTCTTCCTCGGATATAGCTATTGTGAGACTGCCATCTGGTTTTTTGGAAAAACTCTTACATGAAGTCTATGCCTTTTGATTTAAAAGATTCTGGAAATATGTCCCCCATTCCTTCCCTCATTCATGCATTCACTCATTCAGTCATTTAGTTAGAGAGTAGCCACTGTTCAGTCAAAGCACTTTGTTTGAGTCTTTAGTAGCCCTGCTATGTGATGAGCAAGCCCAAGGCTTGGGGTTCCAGGAGCTCAGAGTCTAATCAGGGAGGTGGCTGAGTAACGAGACAGCTTGCAAGGAAGGAAGGAAATTCAGTGGCAAATGGTTTTTCTTGACATTGTATCCAGATGTTGGCCTGAAGCTGGAGGGTCCCCTTCTGAGATGGACTCATGTAGGTGCTGTCAGGAGGTTCCACTTATTTATTATTTTTCTTTTTTTTTCTATTTTTTTTTTTTAATTTCTGTCAGGAGGTTTTAGTTTTTCACCAGGTGGACATCTCTGTAGGGTTGCTTGAGCGTTCTCACGACAAGGCAACTGACTCCCCCTGGAGTGAGTTATCAAAGAATAAGCAAGGTGGAAGCCACACTCCCTTTTATGACCTAACCTTGGGAGTCACCCTCCATCATTACTGTAATTTCCTACTAGTTATGCTGGTCAGCTCTCTTCATGTAAGGAGAATTAACGAATATCAGAAGAGAATTGCTGGGGGCCACCTTGGAGGCTGGTTACTGTAGCTCCCCTTGGGAAAAAAATCTTTGTCCTCCCAGTACTGGGGATGGGACCCAGGGCATTCATACTGAGCAGTAGCCATTTTTAATTTTGAGACAGGGTTTTGCTAAGTTGCTAAGTTATTCAGGCTGGGCTGAAACATGTGAACCTTCCGCCTCCGCCTGCTGGAATACTGTACCACCATGCCCATTGGAAAAAAATCTTTACATACCTAAATTTGTAGGTTCTCGTGGTCTTTTCATGGAAACTCTCAACACTGGTGCACTGTCCTTATTCAGCCCCTCCTCAAACCCAGTCTTGGATTTCTAGCCTATACTATTTTCACACATATAAAAAATTACAGACACACTTATTATTGTGGAGTAAATAGAGGTGAGTGACATCATGCAAAATGTAACTTTCAGCTGTCTCTGGCTCAGTCCCTGGTGCTCCACCACTTTCCTGGCAATCTCTCACCTTTTTCCCAGCTGCTCCGCTGATAGAGAGCAGTCTCAACATATCCTTCCCCAGTCCTCCAGGAATTCTGCTGAAAAATGTTTTCTTATCTGGGGTGCAGAGGTGTTTATTAAGTGGGAGCTCAGAAGAATTACAGATGCTCCGTGAGGAAGAGGGCAGGCATTACAGGGACTGTTGTCAAGGATGGAGCCAAGGTTTCATGTGTTCATGTGGAGGGACCTCCTGGCGTGTACGGGACTTACCACTGACCCTCTTTCTCTTTTTCCTTGGTAGAAGTCCACATGGATCTAGCACATATTCTATGTGTTTCTTAATACCTTAAGTGATACAGGATTCGTTCTCACTCTTTTTTGGGGCAGTGCTGGGGACTGAACCCAGGACCTTACTCATGCTAGTCAAGTGTTCTACCAGTGAGTTACAGGCCCAGCTCTTTAGTGTCAAAGTAGATCAACGATTTTGAAGGTCATGGGATGTATTATGAAGAGCTATATGATACTTTCGATGGACAAAATATTACCGAAAAGAGTCATGAATAAAGAGAAAGTAGTATAATCAAATTTACGGAAACATTATAGGTTCTGGTGCGCCAGTGAGGCACATGGCTGCAGTATTGAGGATGCATGTTGGAAAGCCGTGGGAAGGAGGCTGCGGAGCCATATGCCTGGTCCAGATCAGTGTGGGCATATATGTGTTGTTTAACTGACTTTCTAGTTCTCAAGGAAAAGAATGAAGGACAATTTATACTATGTGTATTCCCCTGTGGGTGATAGGGAATTTGAACCCAGTTCAGTGTCATAGTTCAGCTCCTCAATATCTCTTCCATGAAGAATATCAAGGACATCCTAAGTGCTTTCGGTTGTGGTTCACAAGTTCAGAAATCCCTGGTGTACAGCCATTGGCATTTAGACTAATAATCATCGCAAATTAAGAGAGTCCATATGTACTAGACAGAAGTCAATTGTGTGTATTTAAGTCAAGTGTGTGTGACATATGAATGAGCAGAAACATTAAACATAACCTTTAGGAAAAGACAACAGGGAAGTGCAAACAAAAAAGAAGCAAAATATGCATTATTCATGTTACAAAAACAAATTCAAGGAAAGCAAAATCTATTTAGATATTTACCAAAAGAAAAGAACTGCATAACAAAGCTTATGGGAATGAGACAAATCTATACTTACAAAAAGATTAGCAATCTTAAATGTTTCTTTTATAGATATAAGAATGGAGCCAGGTATGGTGGTGCAAGCATGTAATTCCAACATGCAGGAGGCTGAGGCAGGCGGATCGAGAAGTCAGTCTGGGCTCACCAAAGTTTAAGACCAGTCTGGACTGCATTGAGAGAGCCTGTCTTAAAAAAAACAACAAAAAAAGTGGACTGAGCAGTCAATTTAAGAAATGTAACTGGGGTTGGGGATTTGGCTCAGTGGTAGAGTGCTTGCATAGCAAGTGCAAGGCCCTGAGTTCGATCCCCAGCACCTCCTCAAAAAGAAATGTAACAGCTAGGTATGATGGCACATGATCGTAATTCCAGAACTCTGGAAATCTGAGGCAGGAAGATTGCAAGTTCAAGCTCAGCTTGGGCAATTGAGTGAGAACCTGTCTCAAAATTTAAAAAAAAATTTTTTTTTTTAAAGGACTAGGGCAAAGGTGGTGGGTTCAATTCCCAGTACCACAAAAACAAACAAATAATCTATATATAAATAAAAATAAGAAATATAAGACAGAAGACAGAATGGGAAGGGTTTTTGGTTGCAGTGTAGTACATGATTGTGAGACAGGGGAAGGAAAAGTGATACAGGGGAAAAAATAACTCTCAACCTGCTAGATGTCAGTTACGCTGAGTTCGTGTTCCCCGAAGTCGAAGAATGAATTAAAGGAACAAAGGAGGTTAAGAGTAGGAATTTTATTGGGAGAGAGAAAGAGAGCTCCTGAGAGACAGGAGGGGACCCGAGTGGGTTGCCAACGAGCCCACCCTTCAGGGGAAGTTTTATAGAGCAAAATTGTGAGGCGGGTACAATGTGTGTCAAAATGATGATTAACCAATAATAGTACAAGTGTAGTCGTTTAGGTAA